>JAGDQP010029732.1:0-23139 GCA_022664845.1 Lepisma saccharinum | reverse complement strand
CACCACGAAGGACAAATTGGAAGTGGAGACCGTCTTTGGCTGAATTATCTTTGGTCCGAAAGTCGCTCACTCACTCGCAAATCCGAGCTCGGCATCAATGCCCAAACCCATCTGAACAGTGAATCAAACGGCGACTTGTTCCCTACCTCATGAATAACTATACCTACGTCTTCTGGCCTTACCTGTCCAGCTCCTACTGCGCCTACGGGACGAAAACATCATGTTTGTGCCAAGATCGGCAACCCGGTTACCGTGCGGAAATTCGCCCTCTTGAAGAGTTCGGTTATATCTGAAGTCCAATGTGTACAACAAGGGCTGGAAGACCCAGAACACACAGCAATTAATTAATCGAATCAATCAATGCTAATTGGTACTTACCGGCGTTGATAAGTAATCTTCAAATGATGAAATCATCTCTCACTTCTAACGTTTCGAAAGCTAAAACTGCTCTCATGATAAAAAATAATATAAAATAAAATAAAAAATAAAGCCTAGAGGTTTAGAAGTGAGAAATAATTTCATTATTTGAAGACTACTTATCAACGGCGGTAAGTCCCAATTAGCATTCGTTTAGTCTTCAGCACGTCGTGACTTTCTTTAATCGAATCATTACTGTTTGCAAAAAATAGACCCTATTGTTGCAGATACGTTAGCATTGTCGACCAGAAGTCGCATCGACGTCGTCTGAAACAATGGGTCGACATTTGTCGATGGTAGAGGTGTTTATGACCACGTACGTGGTATATTTGGTTTTGTATACAAGCAGAAATTTAATAAATAATTCGTTCAAATCTTATGCACTCTTCAAAATTTATTACAGTAGTCCAAAATATTCTTTGATACAATATACACTAAAGTTTATTTAATGCACAACTATCTGTCGTTAACTCGTATACATTTTTGTACATACATAGTACAGTCAGTAAGTTCATGGATTGGCCTCATAGTGTCGCTGGGCTCCACGAGATAGTTCTTTCGTCCCAGCAGGGTTGGAATGTTTAAAACAAAATGTTTTAAACTGTTTTTTTTAAATCGTGTAAAATATATTAAATTTATTTTTTGCTTTGAAAGAATCATATTATTTTTAACAGTACGAGAGTATTATTTTAGTTGTATATTTATCAATAAAACATTTGCAATTTGTCCCGTGTGAAAGCTAGTTTCCAAAATAATCAGTATTATGGGGTCGCAAGCCTACAGGCGGAGACATAAGATGCATTGTTTTGTTTGTTCTTTATCGTTTGAATGCTAGAAGCAGGAAATATTAATTTGCTATCAGTAACATGAAACAAGAGGTTTATATTTCAATTCTTCCTTTTTTATTTATTGTCAGAAACTGTCAGGAAAAGAACAACTTCATGGGCATGTATTTCCTTCTATGATTACATTGCTCTATCTCTCTTTATGTTTATGACGAAAGGGACAGTAGTGAGTTACTGTGCAGATTTGATAATGATTTCGTATTCGATGTTTGCAATTTTAGTCGGGGAGCCAGGAGAACCTCACGTGAATCATCCTCCTCCTGATCTATCAGGACCATCTTTTTCTCATTCTTTAGGGTGTAAATAAAATTTATAGCGATGTTTCCAAAAATGAAAACTGGGTTTAGACCATAATGGTTGCCAGTTTTGGTCGAAAATTGGCCAATAGGCTATTTTTCAGAATTATTTTCTATTCATCGAAAGGCTATTTTCCAAAATTATTTTCTTTGAGCCATCGCGTACACCACTGATCCATCGGAACCATTATATTATATCGGAACCATTTTATATTATTCCTTATTGTCTAAATCAAATTTATAGCCATGTTCCCACAAAATAAAACTGATTTTAGACCATAATGACGGTCAATTTTGGTCGAAAACTGGTCAGTAGAATATTTTTCACAATTATTTTCTATGAGCCCCAACTAGAGTGCTGCAAACTCAGGCCCGCACCAGCCCGACCTGGCCCGTGCAGTCCAAAACCCCGTTTGTTCTTTCTTTTTTTGCTGTTTCCATGACTTTTATGCCAATTACCTGAAAGAACACTTCGGCCGGGTGTCATCATAGGAAATATTTTTCCTTTAATAGTAGCAAGTTTATTTTAATAGTTGTGGTCTGCATAGGCCAACCTGGGTTTGCAGAGCTCTAGCTCCAACGTACACTTCCTGATCGTTCGTGACCAATTTTGTATTATTCCTTATTGTATAAATAAAATTTAGAGCGATGTTCCTAAAAAGAAAACCTGACTTGAAACCAAAATGGCGGTCATTTCTGATCGAAATTGGTCAACGACGATTGTCTTTCTTTTTTAAAAGCACTTGAGTGGAAAGAAAATATTAAAACGAACTTGAACTTCGAAAGTGATAGTGTCTTCACTTAAAGAAATGGTAGTTATACGATAAAAGCCTTGCAAAATTGGGAGAAATTAATAAAGTAGATCGTGTGGGGTATGAAATTATCAAAGGATTTTTTCCTACTGTATATAAATTTGAATTATGTTCTTCTGAAAAATTAAATATTCGAAATTTATAGCAAAGTTTTCACAAAAATGAAACTGCTTATAACAAAAATTGCGGCCATTTTCAGTCGAAAATGGGTCAAAAATTCTTTTTTAAATAGGAAGAATTTTCTATGTTAAAGAAAATAGCCCTTAGGTTGAAGGAAAAAATAAAACTCACCAAAACTTCAAAACTAGCACTGCGTTACTTGTTTTTGGCCCAAAGAAATGGTAATTTGCGATAACGGCTCCTAAATATTAGGAAGCTTTTGGCCTGGAGAAGGGGTAAGGAACCTCGAGGCCTGAAAGATTAAGTTTATGAGTAGGTCGTATGGGGTATCATATAAGTGGATTTCCAACAGAATATGAATTACTTTATTTAGAAAAAAGATTTTAGGGATTCCAAGTTTATAGCAAATATAAAACTACTTAGAAAGTAAAATGTCAACCATTTTGTTGGTTTTGTTTTTATTTTAGCAGTTTCATTTTAATATAAATATGGAATCCTCAAAATTCTTATCTAGAAAAAAAAAAATCATATTCGTATTCAGTGGGAAATATCCTTTCATTTTATGCCCCATAATATGACGCACTTAAGAAATCTTCATTTTTCAGGGCCCCTTTTCTGGCCTCCAGATCCCTAATTTTGGGGAAGCGTTATGATATAATTACCATTTCTTTGGGTCAAAATAAGTAACGAAGTGCCTATTTTCAAGTCAGAATTTTAGTTTTTTGTCTTTAATTTTTGCTTTTTCTAAAGAAAATAACTCATATTGATGTTCAGTCCAAAAAATCCTTTTATTTCATACTTCGTGCAACCTACTTTATAAGCTTCCATTTTTCTGTTCCCTATGTTCGGGCATTCAGACTCCCAATTTTGCGGGACGTTTATCGTATAATTACCATTTCTGTGGATCAAAGCAATAACACAGTGTCGATTTTGAAGTTTTAAATATTTTTATCTAAACTTAAGTAATTCTTGAAAAGAGAAGCAAAATAAAATACGCCTTTGACAAATTTTCCATCAGAAATGGCCGCCATTTCGGTAAAAAGTCAATTTTTTTTAACATTGTTATAAATTTTAATTATACCATAAGGAATAATATAAAAATTGTCCCGAAAGATCAGGCGGTATACGTGGGGGCTTATTTAAATATATTGCAAAAAAATAGATTTTTTTGCAATTTTCGACCAAAACTGGACGCCATTATGGTCTAACACCAATTTTATTTTGTGTGAACATGGCTATAAATTTTATTTAGAAAATAAGGAGTAATATAAAATTAGTCCCGATGGATAAGGGGCTGTACGTGGGGATTCATAGAAAATAATTATGACAAATAGCATATTGGCCAATTTTCGACCAAAAATGGTCGCCATGATGATTCTTTTTAAACATAGCTATAAATTTTATTTAGACCCTAAAGAATAAGAAAAAAATATGGTCCCGATGGATCAGGAGAGTGCACGTTTGGGTCCCTCTTAGTCCCTTACAATTTATGCCGGGTGATAGAACTTACTAAGTACTCTGCTTCTTTACTGTTCGTTTACTGGCAAATGACAGGTCAAACTCTAGACATACCGAGCACTGATAACAGTTTTATCAATAAACACTGGGTCGATTTATTCCAAGGATTTATGTGCATTGTTTCATATATTTCGTAGGGTGTTTTGCACTGTTCTTTTGGAACGAACGTAATATCAGTTCGAGACATGATTTCGTTAAGTCTGTTTTTTGCACCCTATATTCGACATATATGGCAATCAGCAAGCAATTATAAATGAGTGTATGATTGTCCGAGTTCATAAACTATACACCCTACTTACAAGTCCCTCAGTTATGTGTATATAACACCCAGGATCGTCTTGCCGGATGTCCAGTGGAAGTTAGGTTTTCGTAGGTGCGGGAACGTGCGCGCGTGCGGTCTGAATTGTCCGAAAGTTGTTCTGTGAATCACGACTTTACATAATTATATAGTATAATCAATTCAGACCGCACGTTCCCTCACCTACGAAAACCCTACTTCCACTGGACCACCGGCAAGAGGATCCTGGGTTTTACAAACCAAGCTCCTCCCACCTGGATCCCATTGACCCATTGGCTAACACCTAGAAGGGCAATTTAAGGTAAATTTATGATAAAAAGTAGGGAATGTACTTACAGCTTATTTGCGTCATATTATAACACACAAACGGCAATAAATATAAAGATGACTCTATTTAGATCGTATTCTTGATTGTAGAAGAAAGGACGAACGCGTGCAGATTGAATAACAGACTAAGACGACAGTGGCACCACGTAGCGGACAACGCATCAAGTTTGGAGAACAATTGACTGCTATATAGCGCGTGGATTTCAGGAGCATGGATCAATTGACAACTGTACAACGTGTAAGTTCGGGATGAGATCATGGAAGGAAATGTGTCGAAAATGTAGAGCAAACGGGAGGTTTGGTTATTGAAGGTTAAGGCCAGGATTCATTTTCGCTCTCAAACCATGAATAAAGGCGCCCTCCTACAGACGGCCTGTTGAGGTGTTAGTCGTAAGGGCCATGAAAACCAGGAAAGATAGATCAAAATTGGTGTTGTGATACTCGGTGTGTAAGGATACTGGGGCATCCGGTGTGTTGATAGTGCAAACGTGACGATGGTTGTTAATACGAATGTTAAGAGTACCACCTGTTTTCCCCACATAAAAGGCTTCACAGAACTTGAAGGTTAGGATGTAAATTACGTTAGAGGTTTTGCATGTAGCCTTGGGATTTAGGGTATACCGGCCACTAATAGTATTGATATTGACTGGGAGAAATGATGAAAATAAACCAGGTCCTACATCTGGGTCTCTTGCATATATGGGCGCCGGTTAGGGGAAGGAGGGGGGAGGGTAATGAGGAAGGATTCATATTGACCAAGATGTTTCTAAGATTAGGGGGATGCTGAAAAACTAACCTCGGTTTGGTGAGGAATACTGATCTTGTGTCTGGTTCAGATTGGAAAATGTGGAAATTAGAGTGAAGGATTTGTTTGGCCTTGGTTAGTTTAGGATGGAACTGAGTGATTAGTGCCTGTGTGTTGGGATTAGTGTTGGAGGATTGAGTGGGTTGAATGTGTGAGGATGCACGGCGAATCTGTTAAGTTACAAGGTTAGATGGGTAGCCACGGTTGACTATGGCCTCCTGGAAGCATTGGTTGTAAGTTGCAGCAGCAGAGGTGGTGGAATTCAGGCGTTGTCCTCTGAGGGCAACGGAGAAAGGAATCGCTTTCTTGATGGGGTAAGGATGGGAACTTGAGTAGGGTAAATACTGCATATGTTTAGTAGGTTTTATGTGAACGGAAGTAGTGAGGGTGTTGTTTTGTAAAGCGATGTCCACGTCAAGGAATCCTCCAACACTAATCCCAGCGCATCGGTTCTAATCACCCAGTTCCATCCTAAACTAACCAAGGTCAAACAAATCCTAAACTGTCATTTCCACATTCTCCAATCTGACCCAGACACAAGATCAGTATTCCCCACCAAACCGAGATTTGTTTTTCAACATCCCCCTAATCATAGAAACATCTTGGTCCGTATGAATCCTTCCTCGCCACCACTCCAAACTGGCGCCAATGTATGCAAGAGACCCAGATGTAGGATCTGCTCCATTTTCATCACTTCACCCACAGTCAGTATCAATACTGCTAGTGGTCGGTACACTCTCAATCCCAACGGTACATGCCACACCTCTAATGTAATATACATACCAAACCCGCACGTTTTGTAATGCCTTTTAAGTGGGGGAAACAGGTAGTGCTCTAACATTCGTATTAACAACCATCGTCACGTTTGCACTATCAACAAACCAGATGCTCTAGTATTCTTACACAGTGAGTATCACAACACCAATTTTGATCTATATTTTCTGGTTGCCATAATACACGTTTTGGCCCCTACGACCAGCACCTCAACACGCCATCTGTGGGAGGGCGCCTTTATTCATGGTTTGAGAGCGAAAATGAGCCTTTACCTTCAATAAGTCTAAACCTCTCGTTTGCTCAGCACTTTCAATACATTTCCTTCCACAGTCCCATCCCGAACTTAAAGGCTGTTCGGTTGTCAGTTGTTCCAAGCTCCTGAAATCCACGCGCTATATAGCAGTCAATTGTTCTCCAAATTTGATGCGTCGTCCGCTACGTGGTTCCACTGTCGTCTTGGTCTTTTACTAGGTAGATTTCGAAGAAAAATTACCAATTGAGATGGGTACGATATCTATGTATATATTTATATATTAACACGCTAGCGGCCATAATTTTGAAGATATTTGAACCAAATTTTAATATGTTATTTCTAGGCTTAATAGCTCGGTTAAGTTCGTTAATGAGCAAAATCGGTCGCCATATTGGATCCAAAATGGCCGCCGAACACATTGTTGTATAGAATACACAGCCTAAACTGCTGGGGCTATTCAAATCAAATTTGGCATAAAGGTACAACATCACTGTTTGATTACGAAAATGTTACCTAATGAATTCAAAGACGCCATCTTGGATCCAAAATGGTGGAAGCTAGAAATGTATTTTCCATATCGTTTGAACTAGTGATACGAAATTTGGCATAAAGGTGTATTGTTACTAGTAGTTCAAAAAATATTACGAAATGCTGAAAAAGTCGCCGTCTTGGATCCAAAATGGCCACCGAACCCATTGTTGTATAGAATACACAGCCTAAACGGCTGCATCTAGACCTATCAAATTTGGTTACAAGGTACATTATAACTTGTATGTTACTAAAATATTACATGATGTATCCAAAGACGACATTTTGGATCCAAAACGGCGGAACTAAAAAAACATTTTCCATACCGTTTGAACTAGAACGAAATTTGGCATACAGGTTCATTATGACGAGTATTTAGGGAAATATTACAATATTTGGGAATAGTCGCCATCTTGGATCCAAAATGTCCGCCCAAAATCCCATTTTGCACACCGTTTGAGCTGGATAAATGAAATTTTACTTGAAGGTGTACCATCACAAGTAGGCCAGGACAATATAAGGAAACTGTCAAAAAGTCGTCAACTTGGATCCAAAATGGCCGCCCCAAAAACCCAATTTCCAAATCATTAAAGGTAGAGAAACGAAATTTTCTTTGAAGGTGTATGACCAAGAGTAGGTTACAATAAATGGGGCAAACCTCCCCTTTAGAGGCGCAACCCCCCGTGGGAGGGTGCAGATGGATACCATGGTGGTGTAGTGCTGCAGGGAGATTTTGGTTACGATAAAGGAGGCACATCCTCTCAAAAGCACTGAAGTTGGGGGCGAAACCCCTACGGGAGTCTGGGGGCAGCGCTCCCAGCGAAACAAAGCGAGTATCTTTCTCTCCCTCTCTCTCTCTCTCTCCCTCCTTGGGTCACCTGGTCAGGCCGGGAACCTATAGTTCTTTCTTTCCCAGATCTCTCCTTGTTTTTTTTTTGGGGGGGGGGTTCGATTCAGTTTTGGACCCGGAGAAAGGCCACAAGTACGACAAGATCCCTTTCCCATCTTAATTAGAGGAAGAAGACGGAGAAACCTGAAAGGCTTCTCCCCGAGGAAGGAGTTGGCCGCTGTAAAAATATTTACTTTCTTTTGGTGGGAGAGAGCTGAAGAAAGAAGAAACGGAGGGTGTACGATCACCACCACCCTTCTCCGCTCCGATATATATACGTCTTGTGGGTTATCGTTGAACAGCTCTTGATGAATAATCTACAGATCAATAGCGCTCATATAAGGCGAGATTTGAATTTTTGAAAATAATAAAAAAAAACTTCTACCTCAGTATGTAGGCCTGCCGAAAGGGATTTTTCAATCTGCACGTGTTCGTCTTTTCTTATGTAATCAAGAATACGGTCTAAATAGACCGAAATATCGAATCATCTTTATATTTATTTGTGTTTGTGTGTTCTAATATGAAGCAAATAGGCTGTAAATAAATTCCTTACTTTTTATCATATATATCATCATATTCAGCCTTCTTCTATCCACTGCTGGATGAGGGCCTCCACCTTTTCTTTCCACATATCTCGGTCTGCTGGTATCCTCATCCATGTAGCTCCTGAAAAACGCTTGATTTAATCTACCCATTGTGAAGGGCTGGAAAGATTGTTTCTAACTAGTCGTTCGACGGTGTATGGTGGATGGTAATTTGGTTAATAAATTGGTGAATAAAAAGCGTATTTGTCAGATGGTAGAGACTTAGATTAGGATTCTGGCGTAGTAATGCTTAGCTATTTTTGAGGACTGCTTGGCTACGAAAGGGTTTGTTACCGGTGTAATTAATCGTAACTTGATTACATTTTTACACGCCACATTTACTGACGATGGACAGAGTGAACGGATTTTACCGGAGTTATTTAACTTTGAGCAAATATTATTTGGGAGGTGACACTTAGATAGACTAGCCTATGTCAGACGCTTGGAATCACAATATAAAACAGATCCCCCATTCATACCTGGAAATTCGTTGAAGTTAGAAGTCCAATAAAAATACTTTTAAAACAGCCTCTAAATTTTTACAGCAAAAAGAATAAAATGTTTAAAAAAATAATAAAAAAAAAGTATCTTCCTTCTTAAGAAGTCTGGGATAAAATTGACGCTCTGGCTTCTAATGTCAAACTTGCGGGTGTCATGTTGACTTCTTACCATATGTGATATTTTGTTCCCTAATAATCCTTCGATTTTTTCCCCACATATCACAGTAATTCTATTCCAGAT
This sequence comes from Lepisma saccharinum, assembly GCA_022664845.1. NCBI lineage: Eukaryota > Metazoa > Arthropoda > Insecta > Zygentoma > Lepismatidae > Lepisma > Lepisma saccharinum. The sequence continues at coordinate 13,932 of JAGDQP010029732.1, read as the reverse complement.
TCTAAGCCACCTCCTTCAATTATCAATTCACAGTTTTTGTTATCGCGTAAGACTTGCTGTAAGTATTCTTCTTTGTACTTTATATCTTGTATACTATTAGCAGAAATTCAAATAGACAGTAATTCATAATGTCGTCTGGATGTTCGATAGAGAATTCGATACATATTTGTTTATTTGTCTCTAAAGTCTCAAAATGAGAACTGTGATACTTTATTTACAATTAAAAGCGAATATATTAAATCAAATTACAGTTATTTTTGCTGATACATAAACAATATATGTACAATTAACTGCCTGCTAAGCGAAAAGACCTTAACTCCAGTTTTTGTAAAATTTGAGATAACAATGCATGAATTTTCGGACTTCCCTTTACCCAATGAATGCGAAACTAATGCTGATCATGTGCGGCTGTGATGTAAATTTATTTCGTCATTGCCATAAGCCAGCATACACAGATGAAACACGTTTTGTGCTTTTACTCAAAGGCGAGTGGCATGGAGTTAAGGTCTTTTCGCTTAGCAGGGCAGTATACACTGAAATGCTAAAAGTCATGGGATACAAGTAAGTGTATTATTAAACGGTGACACCGTCATGTAACGGCTTGGGCAAATGCCAAGATCCTGATCGGTTATGAGGTATTATCTTGAGTCAGATTGAATACGGGCTAGTCTGATTATGGCACGAAGGTGTGAGTTATCAGAGTTGGAACACGGCATTATAGTACGAAGTGATGTTCGGAAGTCCAAAATCAATTCCGGGATTCGAACCACTTGTGACCGAGCTTTCCGAAATTGCAAACAAACTAAGAGACCATTGGTATTTGTTTTCTATTACCAGATGGTAAGCGTGAGAATTTGTGCGGTTTCTTTTCAACAGTTGTTTGCACTGTTCTTATGCCGAATTTGAAAGAACATCTCGTTTTGGTGATTCCGGAATGTTCCAAAATTCCAAACACTCCTGGTAGTGGATGCCAGATGAATGGGATATTTAATTGCCAATTGTGCAGATATTTAATCTAACGCGCCCTAGACAATTTAGTATCCGACCACGGGTGCAGCGTCCGTGGAAAATGGATAAGATAAAATTAATTTTATGGGCGGTAACAGCACTATGGCTTACGCACGTCCTGGCGTGGGATATGGAGGCAGAAAACCCACTAAAATGCTCCTGTGGACACAGTTCTTCATATCTGAACTCCTGAACATTAACTGGACCCTGGAGGACTGGCAATTTATGGCGTGGTCGTTATGGTAATAGTTATTTCGGGTTGATGGGAGGGTCCCCGTATGAGTTTTGCTCACGTGAAATAGGTTAAGTCCGCCGGGTCTTTCTAAATATGTCAGTGTCCATTGACCATTATATTGCACTGCTGTGAACATTTACAGTCCTTCATGTACCTACACAACGAGGGGCTGTTACAACAGGATGATGCGCCGTGTTATTGGGCCCAAGTTGTCCAGAATTGGTTCAAGGAGTATTCTGGACAGTTCCAACGAATGGTGTGGCCACAACTTTCCCAGACATGAATCCAATCGAATACTTATGGTTTGTAGAGAGGTTCTTAGCACCCAAGATACTAGGGGTACAAATACAGAGAGCTGTGGGTAGCTATCAAGATGTCAAAGCGCAACATCTCTTCGGAGTTTTTTCATCATCTTGTAGAATCGATGCCATGTCGATGTGCTGCACTTCATCGAGCTAGAGGGGATCCTACACGATATTAGGTACCTATCCCATGACTTGCATGTGGCTGTGAAAACTAAATGAAAAGGAAGTGTAAGTTACCAAACAAAAATGAAGAAAAAAAAAAGAAGAAGTAAAAACTTCGACTGTCAGATAAGGAAAGAAATACATATGAATTGTGCTGATGTTAACAGTGTGAGCAACTGAGCATGCTCTTTTTTTTTCACTTATATAAGATATGGACTTATTTCAAGTCCAATAACAAAATGGAGACTGAAGCAGGCCTACAATATTAAATAACTCAAGCAATAAATCTGTCACTTATTTCTAATGCGTATTTTTAAATATAATTCTGTTCACACATACACACACACGAAAAGAAACACTTATTTTCTGCGTATCTTATTAATAGTTTTCTTTTTTCTGTCAGTGCGGTGAATCAGTTTTTTATAATTCCTAAAAGAGTATCATATGTAGACTTATTTTGTTTTAAGTCTGAGATGACAGTGCATTAATTTTATGAAACTTTCCTTGAAGCATTTTATTTTTTAAATAAAATTTTATAAAATTGAAATGAAAAACTCCGCAAGAGGGCTCTGAACTTAATTTTACACCTAATGCGACGTAGACTGAAAATACTGATTTTAGGATTTTAAGACGATTCCAGTGGAAAAGTAGTACGCTATTTCCAATGAAACTCATTGCAGGTTGCTAGCTCTTTTCACTTATTCACAATTTGTGCCTAAAGATGGGGAGTAAAAACTGCGCCCTGAAGTTGCTTTTACTTAAACAGCTGTTTCGTGAAAAACGTGTTTTCGAACGTCAACTATCTTTTCGTAATCTAGGTCTTATATGAGTTATTTGTATAATAGTGGTAACCAATTGGCAATTCATAGATAATATTTTGAAGTGTGAGAACGTTATTGTGGTTGGAAATTTGTAGTTTATCTTTAACTGACTTTATTTATTCTATATTCTACTCGTGTATTTTACAAATGTTGATACTTTATGGAAAAAGATCATGTGCAAAATTATATTGCATAATCCAGAGTTTGGGCTGGAGGGGTAATGCTTATAGGAAGGATGAAGATGAAAAATCAGATTGCAAGTTAAAAGATTGACAATACATACAGGTTGAGGATCCCTTATTCCAAAGACCGACACTTTTTGAGAGCGCGGACACCACAGCCAGAAATTCCACATCCTGTGAACGGGTCGCATTCATTATTTTTTTCTATTAAGTATGATTTTATAAGATAGTTCTGCTTTGTGATAGTTTAACATATACAAACTTTTATTTCATGCACGTAATTACTAAAATACGTTGTGTATAAAATTATCTTGAGGTTTTGTAGAAGATACAACTCATATATACATGCGAGTATTCCAGAATACGAAATATTTCTGGTCCCGAACAGTCTGGATAAGGGATACTCAAAGTGTACTTTGAATATTTGCCGTTTGTTTCATATTTAATTATAACTTTTTTCTTGGTTATTGTTCTTTCAGATTAAGTTCCCGTAAACGAACTCTACCGAAGTGGATTGATGAGAATACCTTTCACTTCCTGTATATCCCTGCTGACAGAGTGAAGAAGGAAGATTTGGAAATCAAACATGAAAACAATAACGGTCACACAAGCTGCTACACAGTGGGAGAAGATCATGTTACAGATAATATTTCAAATAATGATACAAAAGAAATAACATTGATCACGACAGAAAATCACAACGAAAATGTACCTGTCAAGAGGAGAAGAAGAGGAACCTGCGACACCAAAATTATTAACTTATTTTGTCGTAAAATCGAAACAGCGGAGAGTTCAACTGATAATTATATTAAAACGTTGAAAAAACAGGCACGGCGACAACGCGTTAGATGGATTAAGTGTGGCCGAGAGCGACCGGATCGATGTGGGATTTGTGGTCAAGTTTTTCGTTCCGTTAAGCTTTTATTAGAACATGCCGAAATCCATGGAGTGGGACCATATGTGTGTGCCGTGTGTCACTGTAAGAAGAAGCGTTTTGGACACTTGAAATTACATATGAGAGTACATACGAATGAACGCCCATACAAATGTGATTTTTGTTCCAAATCCTTTGCCTATTACGTCGTATTGAGACATCACAGAATGATCCATACGGGCGAGAAACCGTATGAGTGTCTCTTTTGTTTCCAACGCTATGCACGGTTGCTGTATGTGCAGTCACATGTGCGTCGCATCCACCTTAAAGTCAACAGTCGCACAGGGCAGTATTACATTAGAGAACTACCTAACGCTAGTTACACTCCAAGTCTCTCACAAGAGTACCCAAACAATGCTTCTTTTCCGAACGAGTATATTATGAAGGTTATCAATGAGAATAGCCTCAGAGCTTTTGTTCCAAATCCCGTAAATTTGTCGCTTTTAAACGAAAAGGATAATGTTAAAAGTTTGTCACAAGCTTGTACCAATGTTTCTTCTTTGCAACAGAAAAATGATGCGTCCTCTTTCTGCAACACAAATCAGAATAGCACTGGAAGTTGGTTACGAAATCCAGTAAGTTTTCCTGTATTCAGTGGGACTAATGCTAATAACAATTTGTTTCAAGTTCCTGACTCGTTTTCCAAGGAGACTGATGGAAGCAGTCGTAAAAGTGCACCACAGAATCGTGCTACGTATTCGTCTTCCAAGCAGAAGAATGAAAATAATGTTAAAACTTCATCGCGACTTCTCACGAGATATTCGTTTCTAAAGAATGAGAGTAATGTTGAAAGCTCCTCGCGATTTCTTACGAGATATTCGTTTTCAGAAAAGAATAAGAGTAATGTTAAAAGTTCGTTGCAAGGTCTTATAACACATTCGTTTTCGGAGAAGAAGAAGAAGAAAAGTAATGTTACAAGCTCATCACAGGGTCTTACAAGTTCGTTTTCCCAAAAGTATGAAAGTATTAAAAATGTCTTGCGAGGCCCTACAAGTTATTCATTTCTGAGGAAGAAGAATGAGAATAATCTTAAAAGTTCATCGCGATTTCTTACAAGATATTCGTTTCTGAAGAATAAGAGTAATGTTGAAAGTTCGTTGCAAGGACCTACAACACATTCGTTTTCAAATAAGGATCAGAATAATGTTGAAAGTTCGTTGCGATATCCTACAAGATATTTTCTTTCGAAAAAAATGAAAATAATGTTAGAAATTGGTTACGATTTAGTACAAGTAATTCTCCCTTAAACAAGAAGGATATGAATAATAATAATATGATGATGTCGCGAGGTTTTGAAAATGATTTTTCGAATGAGATTAACGCGAATGGTGCTGAAAATACACTACCGGTACATAACCTAAGAAGTTTGTCATCGTTGAATGACAATAATGTCAGAAGTTCATTGCGTGAGCAAATGAAAGCAGCTAATATTAGAAGTACGAAGATTCCAGTGAATAATAAAAAACTAAATAATGTACGTAGTGTGTCAAATGCACTTCAGTCTTCAGGAATATTAAAGGTGACAAAGCCACGAGCACAGAGAAGCAGAAAAAATTCGACAAGAAGTCAGTGGCTACTGCAAAGAGAAAATGAACTTAAGTTGGAAAAATCAAGCACTGACAGAACTGACGTCATTCCTTCAAGTAAGATGATAGTGAAGAAAAATGATAAGGACTGTAAAAATTCAGCGAAAAGTTTAGCCCGGTGTACACTCTCAAAATCAGAGGTGTTGCAAATTAATATTGAACCGTGTTGGGGCTCCAATAAACGCAAACATAGTAGAAGGAAGCTTTATAGAGATCGTCTTCAAAAGAAGCTAATGAAAAGCAATCAATCTGTAGAAAATGGACGAAGACATCTTTTAGAATATCGTTCACCTGCCCACAACACTACTGTGAGTAAACAAACAGAGGAAATCCTAACCCACAATTCAGCTGCAGAACGCCAAAAGAAAAGAAGAAAAATTCCTTCAATGAATAAAGTTGATAAACAGAAGAAGAAGATTTCACCTGCGGTTCATGCGAACGTCATACCCGCAAATACTATCAGTTGTGCGCAATCTAAGGGAAGGAACTTTAGCTGTACCGAATGTCACCTTTGTTTTGATTCTGTAAATGATTTGTCTATGCATGAGAAATTGCACGAGTTTACTAAAAAGAAGAGTGTCTCTCGTAAGAAACGTAATCTAAGTAAGCAATCAAACTCAAAAGAAGATTATACTGAAAATGAAAAGCGAGTTCAGCGTATGATTAAAACCGCAAAACGCAAAAGAATGTCATTACGTACCAGTGAAAATTGTATAGATGAAACGTTAGGCACTGAAGTAACACAAGATGTACACCATAAAAAGCATATTCATTGCCATGTATGCAGAATGTGTTTTAAGTCGCGGGAAGACTTGGTTGAACATTCCAGCATTCATTTGTTTTAAAAAATGGAAAGTGTGTGTTTCTTCTCCAAAACAAAGCTTTATGTCCTGCTTGTATCTTTTCATTTATTTTTAAATTTTAAATTTATTTTGTAATGTGTAAGTTTATTATCGAGATACTCATTACTTCCTTATCTCTTTATTATATTTCAAAGTTATAGTACAACTATTAACACTTTCCAAGTTCATGGTAAACATTTCTGGCGTAGAAGTTGTTATATACTTTGTAACTTCATGCGAATGAAAATTTTTCAGTTGTGAAATTTCGATATTCATGGACGGAAAGTGAGTTTATTATGATAGGAGTAAAGCTTAAATGAACGATGACAGAAGGAAATTTTTACTTGAATAGAAGTTCATTTGAAGCACGCTTTAAGTTTGTTCATAATGTAATGTTAGTAACATTGAACTTCTTTACTTTCAATATATCTTACGTGGAAGTAACAGATAAGGTGCTTAAGTAACCTGATCTTTGTAATGCGGTTTCAATAAATTTTGCAAAATTGGATAACCTCTTGTTTAGCGACGAGTGTAGAAAAAACAAGGGTTATTTTACGTGAGAATTTCAGCAACAGTTTTGGAAGATCCATGTGTTTGGCTGCGACTATTGAATGATGATTATCTTCTAAAATTTATCTGTATGTACAAAACTCGTAAGTCGTGGTTTCTTGATTGCCTGGATTCGATCATAGATTAGCAGCTCATCAACTGCATGGTTGACAATATAGTTGAAGTGCAGCCACCTTATGGCCAAATTCGGGCACCAAATAATAGTTTTGTTTTAACAGTGTATTTCCCTTATAAAAGTATTTCTAAGTTTAATACACTAACCGCAAGATGTAGTGGTTTTAAAAAAAAATCGTGACAAGCTTGAATTAAATTTATAAAATAATAATAGTGTAAGGAAACAGATCGAAATGTCAGATTTAAAGGATCCGAAAGTGATAGTTTTGTCATGTTTGACAAACTTAGACTGAGTAACCAGAAGAAGTCAATGGACGAGCCTGTAAAGCAATTTCTTAAGCCTTACGTTTACTTAAATAATAATGTTCCTACCAAATGTCAGTTTATTGAAACCACATAAAACAGTTCCTGTGATAAAATATTTTGTTAATTTAAATATAATTGAGGAATGAACATCCATAAGTTGGGATTTAATGATATTTTGCGAGAAGCAATTCTGAAGTTGACTGTCTTTTAAAGTAATGTTTCCCATGAAGAATTAATGTCAGTAACAAGTGAAACATATTGAGTTGTGCGGCGAGCATTTACATTAAACAGAAGAAGGTTCAAAGTTACTCATATCCATAGAAGAAATATCGTAGTTATATACCAATTAATGTAAAATCCGCATCACCGAATAACGTTTTTGGTATACCTTAGAAATGAGGTTCAATGTTGAACAGAAATATTACTTAAGAAGACATTTAACAGAAGGTGAGCTAGTCTGAATGTAAACGGCTATAGTGATAGCAGTTGATAATATGAAAGTAAGCTTTATCAGAAACCTTTTACTGTGTAATATGTTGAGATGGTGCTACTGGGAAAACCAGTTCTGTAGTGTTCAAAGTAGAACATGGTCTTGCTTTCATTTATGAGATTTTGAAACTGTTTTGACATCGTCATATTGACTTTTATAGTATTACTTGACTGTGATGTAACTATTTTGTTGTGGATTTTTTTTATAGTTTATCTAGTCATGATAAAATGTTATTCATTTACATAAAAAAAAAAGTTTGTTTTATAATAGTGGTGATGGTTTTAAGCTTTATGAACCAGTATTACTACATATACTTTAAAAATGCTTAGTCTCAAGTATATTCATAGACATATATTTTTGTTCTCATATTAAAGCTTTTAAATGTTCTGCACAGATATTATAAAAATGCACTTAAAGTTCGACTAAGATGTTATTACAAACTTTAGTTAAAACAAACATTGAACTGACGTCATAGTTGTAATCAAAATGTGATACGCCTGTGTGCCTTTTATTTCCCAACCAAGCTCACAATCGTAATTTGCATGGAACTTTGGTGGATGCCTTAACACGACAAGTAATAAAATGAATATGATGTGTCCTTATCCTTTATATTGAAAACAGTGAATTGTCCCCAAGGTGTAACCCCAATTACTATGGCAGAATTCGTGTAAAATAAAGGCAAGCAAGCTATGATGTCATTATTCCATGTTAAGGGAAGGGAGTAATTGCATCCTTCACAAATATTTTTCCTTTTGATTTTTAAAAATTACAAGAAATTCGGAACACAGTATTCCATTCTAAGCTCGTAACGACCTAGCAAATTACGAAATAGATCTAGGAATAACTCGTAAACGATATTACGGTATAAAATTGTGTGTTTTTTTTTTAGTTATTTTAGTGTTTATATTTTAAACTGAAGATATATTGGCTACTTTTAAGAATGAAAATTCTGATTTTCTTGAAGACAAAACACATTCGCAAATTTAACGTGGAACAATTAATAGAATTCGCTACAAATGCTAGTTTTATGGAACCTTAACAACAAATATTATCTACCGTTAAGAAAGATAACCCTAATTCAAATTGCTTTACTTCTCTGAAAATTAATAAATTTTACTTTTGTCGTTTGAATCGTGGTTCCCAGAGTATTTGCAATTTGAACTTTGGTTACTGAAGGACGTTGTACTTTTCGCGTGAGATTTTTCCAAGTCTTAACTGTACCTACTAGTAGATTTAGCACTAGTTTAAAAATAACTGGGGAAAATCAGAATTCACTTTACCACGTAACAGAATTCGTTATCAGTGTTAAACGGATAATTTCGGCCAATTCACAAAACGAAAAATAGAAGCGGAAATAGTTTTAGAGGACATCGGTCAGTATTCCTATCGAATTTGTAACGTACAACCGCATAGAACAGGAATAAAAAAGAGGTGATACTCCATCTACAAACCTTAGTATCAAAAGGAACTTGCGTTGCCATCTTATGGACTAAAATTACATGTTGTAAAACAGGCATAACCGCAAGATGGCAGCACATGTTCTTTCCAATGCTAATGATAGTGTATGGAGTGTCACGTCTTATTCCTGTTCTATGAAGTTGTATGTCATAGATTTAATAGAAAATTTGATCATGCAATTAGCCCTTTTCCTTAACAGTCTTTAATTACACGAAGCATATTTTTCTACAAAACAGAAGCAGAAAGTAAAAATTATAATTGGCTGCTCATTTTTTATTTTTTGGTACTTAAGCAGGATGTGTGATTTGGTGTTTCAGTCATTATGCAATGTTCTATTTATATGATGTAGAGCAATGGATACGATTGAAGACAGTTAAAATATTTCTATCCTAAAACATTTGTTGATGTGTATTTCAAAAGTTGTACGTGATTTTACTTGAAAACAGTCTTGACCTATTGTCACTTCCTTTTTTTTTAAATATTGAATTGTTCAAATGTTTGTTGCTGCTTATATTGTAACAAGCCTTTTCTAATTTGTATGTTTTAATGAATAAATGTGCTTTGTTTGAAAATGGTGTTGGTTTAATTCTGTTTATGTTGACCATCAAATAATTAAAAAAAAAAAAATACTTTCGTAGCGAGCCAGCAAAATTGATATGATTATACTGGTGAAAAATTTAGAATAATTACAACCAGTTATTTCAGTTACTGCTCGTAAACGGTTAATGCTTTCGTCTATCATATGAAGAGTACTCGGAGTCGATTACCAGTGGATTGTTTTCAATTTTGTGTTGACCCACGATCGCAATGTCAATTGGAAGAAGGAAATAAAAGCCAAAAATGCGAAATTAGCGCCAAATATTTCTCAATGATTAGATTCAGTGTCGGCTGGAAGAAATTATGCATTGTATAAACAATTTCTTACATCGAACTGACCTTCTGTATCTATTATGTAATTAAACAACGTTTGACGCTAACACACAACGTTTGCATTTTTGACCTATAATTCCTTCTTCCAACGGACGATTCAATTAAAAGGTATCGAAAACCAGAAAAAAGTATGACGACGACGTTGCGTTCAGTACGTTAAACCGGCTTTGAATAACAGCTACCTGCAGGACCAAGAAGGTCTTATATACGCTGTCGAACCAAAAATTTAGTTTAAAACCGGTTATTTAAAAGCGATATTATTATTTTAAAAATTTGGTTACTCTCGAGACTTCATTTGTTCCAATGCTTTAAATATCTTACTTTGCTCTTAAAAAAGTATATAAACGATAACTGATCAAATATACAACTATGAAATTCTTTAAAAGATTCCTTCTCCACCTGCGATAAGCTTTGTGCAATTAAAGTGTTATTTTTTGGATACTATGACATACTACGACTGCACCGTTCCAATTTGTATTACTGTCACACATTGTGGTCACTGTAAGAAGTTAATAAACGATGTAACCCACATTTTCTAAATTTTACAGGGGATATTTAGTCCTTATAACAAGAACAAGTTATTTTAAATACGGTCATGGGCGCGCGTGGGAGCTGCATAATGTTCCTCCCAGCGGACAAGGGTCCACTACAGTAGTCTTAGACAAAGCTGACTACCTCCAGGAGGCTTACCGCCAACTATCCCACCCCAGCACCTGTAAGCCCACCGCCACAAATCTAACCTACATCCACCAACAGAAAATTATTTCAGATTCATTACCGCTAATGGTCCTCGTGAGGGCATATCTGAAATATCCATAAAGTACCTAACGCTGGACAATCTACGTACCCCGCCCTTTTACCTATTACCGAAGATCCACAAACCAGGTAACCCAGGCAGACTCGTTGTAGCCAGCTATAATTCCCCTACTAAACGCATTTCCGCTCTCGTTGACTCCTTCCTTCAACCTCATGTTCAAGCGCTGCCTGCCTACATACGCGACACCTACTATTTCTTAGAAATCATCCGTAAATTACCGCCTCTTCCTTCTGACAAACTGCTTTATACCATAGGTGTTACTTTCTTAATATCAACATTCCTCATGCCCATGGCCTAGGAGCTATTGAATTCTTCCTTAACCAGAAACACAAACCTCAAAGCCCAACCAGAGCTTTACTTCTTAACCTGGCCAATCTAGTTCTCATATGTAACAACTTCACCTTTGATGACAAACATTACCTTCAGATCCGAGGCACAGCCATGGGTACGGGAATGGCACCTTCTTATGCTAAACAGTTTATGGGTAAGCTCGAACATGATTTCCTACAAACTCAGCCTTTGACCCCACTACTCTGGCTAAGGTTCTTGGATGATATAATGATGTTACGGACTCATGGTGAAACAAGACTCAAGACATTCTTTGAACAACTGAACCAATTCCATGTTGTCCAGTTCACTTCGTCCATTTCTAACAAAGGAGTCACATTCCTTGACGTGGACATCACTTTAGAAAACAACAAGACCCTCACTACATCCGTTCACATAAAACCTACCAACCATACACTACTCAAGTTCCCATCCTTACCACACCAAGAAAGCGATTCCTTTCTCCCTTGCCCTCAGAGGACAACGCCTGAATAACACCACCTCTGCTGTTGAAACTTCCAACCAACGACTCCAGGAGGCTGTAGTCAACCGAGGCTACCCATGGAACCTTGTAACCAAACAGATTAGTCGTGCATGCTCATACGCTCTAACCCACAGACTCTAATCACCCAGTTCCATCCTAAACTAACCAAGGTCAAACAAATCCTACACTCTCATTTCCATATTCTCTAATCTGACCCAGACACAAGATCAGTACTTCCTACCAAACGTAGATTAATTTTTCAACATCCGCCTAATCTTAGAAACATCTAGGTCCGTACAAATCCTTCCTCGCCACCACTCCAAACCGGCGCCTATACATGCAAGAGACCCAGATGTAGGACTTGCTCCATTTTCATCACGATCCCACAGTCACTATCAATACTGCTAATGGCTGGTACACCCTAAATCCAAAGGGTACATGCCACACCTCTAATGTTATATACATCATGACCTGCAAGTTCTGTGATGCCTTTTATGTGGGGGAAACAGATGGTGCTTTGATTTTTCGTAATAACAACCACCGTCACTTTTGCAAACCGGATGCCCCAGTCTCCCTACACACCGAGTCCCGCACCACCAATGTTGATCTATCTTCCTGGTTGTCACAATACACATTTTACGCCCTACGACCAGCACCTCAACACGCCGTATGTGGGAGGGTGCCTTTATTAATGGTTTGAGCGTGAAACTAACCTTTAATAACTCTAAACCTCCCGTTTCCTTTGCACTTTCAACACATTTCCTTCCACGTTCCCGGCCTGAAATTAGACGCTATACAGTTGTAAATTGTTCCAATCTACGCGCTATACAGCAGTCAGTTGTTCTCCAAGCTTGATGCGTCGTCCGCCACGTGTCGCCACTGACTCTTCAATCTTGTGCTTATTCACTCCGCCACCAATATCATCCAATATACGGAAAAAAATTCAAATCCCATCTCCCCATGTATATTAATTTTCTGTACATACCAGGTTGTTCGCAAATAAATGTCCGTCTTCGTACCAGAAACTGCTACTGAGTTTTGGAATGGAGTAAACGTAAATGCTTCATTTTAAATAGTCCTTATCTGCAGCGACATCTCTCTGCAAACGATTCACAAAGCTTTCAATCCAATCTTTGAAGAATAAAGAAACATGGCTCCCGTGAGGTAATGATGTATCGGCACTTCCTTCACTACTCATATTGCCTAATCTGAGCATCAAATATGTACATATGGTAGTCTTTCAGTGCTACGTCCGGGAAATACGGATAGAACGAGAGGAACGTAATTCATACTCGAAGACAGTTTCTGTTTAGTAATTTTAGCCACGTGGAATATAATGTCTTACTAACAGCAGAGTCTGACCAACGTCAGCTGTTTTCGCCAGAAGGAAAGAACTTTTAATCGAAAACAACCAATGCTGTCTACCACACTAAATATTAAAGTTAATGTAAAACAATGATCTCCAACAAAAGATGGCAGCACTATCTCTGCATATGTCTAATGTATTTTTATCGTTGTACGAAATTTCAGTGCTGTTCGCACAAATTCAAGCCTAGAGTTCAAACTTTCAGGGAAGAAAGTTCAACCAATTCAAGAGTTCATAACCATTACGGAGATAGTGTTGCCATCTTTTGTCGGAGATCTTGGCTTTACATTAACCTTAAAACCTTTTGAGGGGTCAACTTTGCTTTTGAGGTTTTTTGAGGAGAGAGGACACCGACTGCCTACTTCGCTTGCGATTATAGAACGGGATACACTTCTAATCATACCACAATATTATCAAGTGGTGACAAACCAACAGGTTACTGTAGATGTCCACTTGCCCATTTTCTTCACTTCTTTGCTGTAGATGGTCGGAAATGATTAAATTGGAACCATTGAACGGTCCATTAAATTCCCTGATGGTGGTGCGTGAATGTCGCAGGTGTTCATCCTTGACCTGTCCCCTCTACGTTCCTCATCTTGGTGAGACTGGTCCCCGTACAAATATTTTAAAACCAGTGACACCCATTCTGAAGTTCCGTATACACCTCCATACCTTTGTAAAGGAAGTAAAAAAAAAAAAAAGTATCTCTAGCTAGTGCACGAGTCAACAATCAACCGCACAGAAGTTACCTTAGTTACGTCCAAGGATAATTCATCCCAGTACACAAATGCTTTAAAACACTGTTCGAAAAGATCGTCAGCATGTTCCTCTGAATGGAATACTATATATATATATCGTGAGGACAATAGGGGAGCTGCTGTGAATAAAAGACAGTGGCGATCACAGTGAGAGCTTCGGCTCTTCTCTCCCAACCCGTCTGGTCAGCGTGGGAGCAGTAGACCAACTCCTCCCTTCTGGGAGAGGCCTCATCCACT
>JAGDQP010029731.1:0-23140 GCA_022664845.1 Lepisma saccharinum | reverse complement strand
TTTTTTTTTTGTTTTTGCTGTACCGCATTTGATTTTGGTTTTGCTTTTGATAAAACAAGGCATCATAAATTATTTACTGTTTCTGACAAAGGTTGGTTGTATTGTATCCTGTTGAAACGTTTAATCAACAACTATTATGTAAAATAATTGTATTCCTCTCAAATATCTGTTTATCAATCTTTTACTTTATTTATCACATGTATATGTCGTGTATGACTTAGGGCTATATTGGCTCATGCTGTTCGTAGCACGTAAATAAATATTACATTATTCTTATTGCTCATACTCTCAAAGAAAAGACTGACCGAGCTAGTCGTGTGATCTGAGGCGTTAGGCCAATGTCTCCAGCGTTCGAATCCCGCCAAGGTTTTGGATGTTTGTGGATTTAAACAAATATTGCACTTATTTAATCGTGACATGCCGAAGTAAAAGTTACTAACAGGCTCACACAAAATAAAGTTTACCAAAGTTTTTCTCAAAGGAAAGAGGGGAATTTATTGAAAATGATACTATGCAAGAGAGTGAATGCACTCATTTCCTGCCTTGAAGCAGATGGTTTCCACAAAAATTCGGAAGTTGGAAGTGCTTAATGGATGGAAAGATAGTTCAGTACGCTGTTTCTTTCCCATTTGGAGGGGGAATATAAACCCGGTGAGTATAAGGGAGTATAAAGAGAAACACAGCAAAATCTTGTAACAATAAAAATATTCAGATCCAGTCCATTTAAAAGTATGTATATATGATTACAATGTCTTACAGTCGTATTTCAATATTGCATAGAAAGCTGCACTTGAAAAATTCCAATACATAAAATCAGTGCAGAACATAGTATGTCTCATGGAAGAGGAGGAACTGTAGGGATAAAATTTCGATCCATAATATTAACATTACAAGAAATACGTAAAAAAAATTCTATATATATATCTTACGTTCATTGGGCCTAGATATTGAGGCTTAATTTGCCTTGATTTTATTTTTGTTACGCACTCTTGTTCCTTGTTAAAGCTTAAATATGATTTCTGGAGCGTAAATATTATATTTTTCTTATCTATATTTGTGCCATGGTGAAAAGTTGGATGGGTACACGAATATTTCCCCCTCTGTACTGAACTTGTAAAGGGAAAAGTAAGTTGACGAATGATGCAATGAGGAGAAAGACAAGGGAAATATGTTAGTGTTCACTCATGTTGGCTGCAATCCACAAACAATGTGATCTCCCCCTCCCCCTCCCCCTTCTTTCGTCTCTGTGTGTTTATGTGCGTGACTGTAAAGAGCGATGTTGTCCGTCTGTCTCCGAGTTGCTCTCGCTTGTGATCATCTTTGTCACCTTCTTCTGTCCTCTGTCTTGTGTTTCTTCTAAACGTGACGGAGCCTTCGATCTGCGTCTCTAAGGACACATTTCCGCCATCTATTGAGAATTTGTGGAACTATTGGAATGTTACTGGCATTGTGGAAACCAGGGTAACCACCCCCTGACGGTTATTTTTTCCTCTACAATTCTTCTTCCCCTTTTCCTAAGCTTCATTATTTTTTCTTTGCTCCTACTGAAACTTTGTCCACAGTCGTACCGCAGATAATATATATTTTTAAGCATACCGATATTAATCTAACCATTTGAAAATATATACCCTCAGATCATGTATATTGTACATTATGTAAGAAAAACTACGAATAACACAATTGAAATGGTGTAACCCGAAAGATGTTCCGCTCCAGATTGTTGCGTGTTGTGTGTGTATCTTGCAAAATACTGACTGCAAAGCGCAGCCATAGTGGTGTTCGGAATTCCAGAATTGAAATCAGGACTCCAAAATGTCGGAATTTCGGAATATTCCGGAATCGAAGAAATTCCGAATTCCCGAATTGACTTCGCAGTTCCGAACACCGATACTGCGCTACTTGTCACTTGCGCCTAACCCGCGTGATTTAGTTAGCTTCTTCCTCGAGTTTCGGATTGGTACCGGGACTAGGAAAGGCATGCAAGTTCGCGCCCTGCTACTGGGAGACTGCCAGTGTTGTACCTAGACGAAGGCAGATTAATTAGCATAGTGAATTGACACTTAACTAACACAGAACAGGGCTATTTTTTGTTAAACGGTTGAACTTGGCACGCTCAGAATTGGCATCTCTCGTTCCGTAATTCGAAACTAGGACAAGCAGAGTAAGAGTCAGTTCTACAATCGACCGCTAAACTTCTAGTCAGCGCTAAGTTGAGGCCAAGTCTGATTTTGACCAATGAGAGTACGCAAAATGAGAGTTGGCGTCAACTTAGCGCTGATTAGAAGTTTAGCGGTCGATTGTAGAACTGACCCTAAAAGTTACTCTGATGCTGTTTCAACGCTGTGCGAGCAATTACTCAGTTATTGATTCAGAATCATGTTTACAATCTGGAAGATTACCTGTACAATTGGCACGTGAAAGTTTAGTACTATTATTACTTGTTTATTTAGGGTTTGTGTCACGTTTTAGGAGTGCGTGTTAACTAAACTCGATCAAGTAGACAGAAATCCCAGATCCAGAGATTTTCTGTGAACGATTTGCCGGATGGCTGAAGATGTTACACAAAACGTTACGAAATTATTCACACTTTAATGTTAAAATGGAAATTGAGAAAGAAGGATATGAAAAACTAAAATTAAACAAGTCTGTGTATTTTTGGACGCAACGAAGCATAGCGGAGAATTCAAGTTACTTTGCTATGTTCTATCTTCGTTTAAAATTTTAATGCAGGGAAGGAAAGTAGTCTCACAGTGTGTGTGTGGTTTAGCAAGCGTCATGGTTTTCCGAATCGAATCGACACGTTGCAAGATGTATTAACTGTACGTTGACCAATTCTCAGAATTGGCTGAATGATTTGAAATGCTTGTGTGGACTTGCAACATGGTTCCTTACTTGCAAAATGTGCAGCGTCATAACGATGAAAATATTGATTCTGACGTCCGTGACAGAAGTGAACTGTAAAAATCCATCAATGCCTATTACTGCTTTTCCACACAATTGAACATCATAGCACAAAATATTATCATTGAGTTTCCCTTCCTCTCCTTCCTGCATTTTTCTCGAGATACGAATTTCGTTGCGGTCCTTCTGACTGGTATGTTTTTCTATGTATTCAACCATTTGGCAAGTTTGTCACTCACTATCTCCACCGACATTAGGACTAATGTTTGTGGACAGAAAAGGTCAACGGACCTAGGTTAGGATAACCAGTATATCTGTTCACGTGTTTTTTTTGTTTTTTTTTTTTTAAGAAAAACGACAAGAAATATTGTGAAGCCCACCTTCCATTATTATATTTTGTGTCAATATTATAAATACAGGTATCCATGCAGCGCTGTGCTTAACTGGTTAAGGGCGCAGGTTCGGATCATCACTAGACAGAGAGGCAGGTTCGAGTTCCGCTGCTGATCATACTGACTAAGAATAAATAAATCTCTCTCTCTCTCTCTGTGTGTACTTTACAGCTGAAATTATTCTGTATTAAGTCAATAGAATTGAATGTCTGTTAGCTGAATTTGGTTAACCTTCAATCTGTGTTGATTTTCATCATTATTAGTGCTTTGTCCAACTTCTGGGTACCTGCCTGAAACCACTAACCAAGTGGAGAAAATTGGTCAGAAACTGTAGGAGGTCTCTGAGGGTTTCATTTTCAAGCGTTTTCACTTCGTTTTTTTAAATCATTTCTAGCACTTTCCTCCTCCTCCTCCTCCTTCTTCTTTATCTCTCTCGTTCAGAAATCACTAAATATACGTTGAAATCTGACAGTCAGATGCATATTAGAGCCAACAATTAACACTAACATTAACAAATGCAATAAAATCTGGACTTAGGAAGATAAATATAGATATTACTCAGTAAACTTTGCCTTAATTCTTGAAGAAGAAGTGGGGAGAGACCAAGGTGTTGAAAGTGGAAAGGAAAATGAAATAGAAACACGTGGATTATGAAAGTTTTAAAGAGCATTGGTGTTTGGTAACATCTGATCTACAAGTGCAAAAGCTTTCATACACCAGAAGTCAGTTTCAAGGAGAAAAACGAGACTTTAATAGCTATCCTCAGTGCGATTTGCTTGACATCCGGTCGGATACCTGTACGTGCAGCTTTTCCTTCGCTACTGCTGTTGCTGACCTTTCCTTGAAAAGAAAAAGAAAGAACTGCTTTTGAAATCAGTTAGTTAGCTGTTTAATTCGCAATCCAGCCCACCTTCTCTTTTGCAGCATCGTGTTGGCACGTCAAGTGCTGCTGTTGCTTCGACTTGGTAAAGAAATTGTGGGGGCAAGTAGAGAGATACATATCCCCTGGGATATCTTGATGAATATAACAAGTCTCCTCTTCCATCCATCGAGGCAACCAGCTCTATCATCTCTTCTCGACACAACTTATCCCGTTTTTTTTTCTCTCCTCCTCCTCCTCGTCCATCTCTTCTTCGTCCTCCTGTTATTATTACTATCATAATCATTATACCTCTACTCGCAGTCAAGAAGATCGTTGATTGAGTTGGCGCCGTGATGGCTTTTCTTGTAGTTGCGGTTTTATGCTCTGAGGTGGTTCTGTTAGTGGTCAGTGCAGTAGTAATACTTGATTGTCAATAGCACGTCTTCTAACACTATTGCTTCGGTGTATTGCCTCTTTTGCTACTGGTCTTTCAGCTTCATCCTACTTTCTTTTTTGATTGCTGAGAAAAACCGGGTAACGCGCAAGAAGTGGAAGTAAACAGGGAACGGGAGAGGGGGGATAAAGTGCTTCCTTCGTACAGGTATTCTAGAAGGAAGGAAATTTCTAGACGAAAAGACAGGGAAGGGTGTTGATAAAAAGGATGGCCAGTGGCTACTATTTGGGTCCGTGACCTCCCTTTCGTTTCACCCCTCCCCTCTACTATTATTTTCCTTTCTCACTTTCATGTCTTTTTTACTGAAATGAAAAAAGAAAATTAAAAGAAGAAGAAAAAACTAGAGGTAAATAGATAAGAAAGAAGAAATAAAGAAGGGAAAACAATATTCATTGCAGGGATCTGAATCACGTGAAGGTATTTTCGTTTTGCGTTTACGTTCTACACGCAGTCCTTCGGTCTCTCTCTCTCTCTCTCTCTCTCATTCTCTAACTTACGTCGCTTCAAGAAAACTTGGCCTTGTTTTCTTGTTTTATTTCTTACTTCTTTTCTTTCTTTGAAAAAAAATACAAAGGACGAAAGGAAATCCTTCAGGTGCATGTAAGAACCTAACCAGAGCGAGAGGCGAGGAGAGAAGTAACATTTTAATTCGTATCTCCGTTTTGTAGTGTGTTCTTTCTCTCCCCCATCTAATTCCATTTCTGTACCAGTGATTTGGAGGTCTTCTTCCCCCCCTCCCATCCTCCTACTCTTCTCATGGTCTTCTACGGGCGGCCATTGTGTTGATTATTATCGCTGACCAAAGTCGGAGAAAACATGTCTTCAGGAGTCTACACCAAAGATAATTGCACCTGTGCGGTAAGCCCCTTATGTTTGTCTGGAGGCTTCAAAATAAGTCTGTACTTGCTTGTGAACCGCTACTGTTTTTCCACAAAAGAGACGTTAGAGTGTATTTTTTTTCTTTCAGTTTTAATATACCTTCACCATTGTTAACGATAATAACTCTCCATATGCAGTATGGACTCCCGATAATACCACACCACTAACCCCAGGATTGCTGACCGACATTCCTGGGGACAGACTACAAAAATAATACTTCGTGTGACATAATTATTGTTAACTATAAATCCTTCATAATCTTCACTCATTCACAAAAAAAGTAACATGGGAGCAATAATAAGATTACAATTAGGAACTGAATTAGATATGATGATGATGATGATGATGATGATGACGATGCTAAATATGCTGCAGACATATTTATCACCCGAAGGTTTCTGGACAAGATAAACCTATGATGGATTGTCATTGACTTCCATTGATAACATATTAAATACGAGATGTACAATTAAAAAGTGGATTCCGAACCATTATGTTCGTTGTGTTCCATCGGGAAACGAACCCGGAACCCGTTGATTTCAAAATGACGAGCGAATCCACTCATTGACCGGAGACATGATATTAAACATATCAGTGTAGGTATTATCTCATTAACCGTTCATAATAATACCAAGAGGCTATATTGTCATACGAGGGCTACGGACGTAGCTTTAGTGAGCAACTGCTTACTCGACATTGGACAGAATCGAGATCATAATCCCTTCAATTGTGCAATAACGTGCTACCTTAGTAATTCATAAAAGTAGGCTACATATTATCTAATAGACATCTCAGACTAATCGAGAGAAAAGAGATAACAGAATGTGCCAATGGCCGTCATTATTAATGCATGAATTTATATTGAGAAAGGAAGCACGAACAATTAGATCTAATACTAGTAGAGCAAACTGGGCTTGGAACTTTTAGAAAAAGGGAGATCATTATTTAAGAAAACTTAAGAATCAACAGTCCTGCAGCCGGGAAAGGGTTGTGGGCCTGGCACCCCTAAAATGTTCTTAGCCCTTCCTAAAACTACTTTGATATGTGTAAATATGAAGTAAATAATATATCGTGACTCCTAAGTTCTCCCCCCCCCCCTTTGTAGTTTGTGGCTGGCGACGAGTCTGTTCATCCATCATAAGTTATGTTATATTTCTGAGTCTTAATTTCATTTATAGATGGTGAATAATAACGACAGTATCAAAATATCGAACATCAGTAACTCTTTGTTGCTGTAAAGGTAGTACCAATTGAAGATAAACCTTGGGGAGGCGGCGCTTATCCGAGTTCTGGTGACACCGACCATCCTCGTTGAGTTTACTTCAGTCTTGAGTCTTACCAGGCTAATTCAAGTATGATGCTGGAGTAGGGACGTGGCCTAGAAAATGTGCTTGCCGAGATATATCATCGGCCATACTTGTGATGACCCTAGTCATATATAAATAAAAATTAAAACGAACTTCACATAATGAAATAAAAATATAACAAAAGTCGATTCACAGCCAATATGAAATATGGGCCAACAATAGTACGGATGTAAGAATACCCCTTGTTCATGAAAGCAGAGGGAAATGGAATTGGAATCGAGTATGCTATTGTAAAACGTCAACATCCAACTGTAGAAGACACATGATTATAAAGAGGGGGAAAGTACAAAGTTGAAATACGAAGGGAATCGATGGAGAAGTAGTCTTAGTATCAAGCTGTAATAACCCCCTGTTAATTCAGAAAAGCCATCGAGTGATTGTGCAATAATAATAATAATAATAATTGTTTCTTTCTTTACATCAAAATGAACCTGCACAGACTCAAGTAGAGGGTCGAGAGGGGTGAAAAAGAAGGGAAAATACAGCCATGAGTAAAAAGAACACTCTTGTTAGCGAGGATTACAGAATGTATTTAGGATACCTTCCCAAAAAATCAGAACTTAAGTAAACATTGGACAGCGCCACGAATAAAGGAAGAAAGAAAGACGAAGATGAAAAAGAGTCTTTTAAAAAAAGTGATCGAAGCAATCCATCATTTTGGCAATGCCCAACGTCTGACAAGTTCCCTCTCTCTCTCTCTCTCTTTAAGTTTTTTTCATATGGAAATTTAGATGTGGAATATATTTTGCAAGTTCCGTCATGGGAGAGGACGATGATTCGTAAGAGACCCGGGCTCACAGAGTGTCTTCGTTCAGTTGAAGATGGCGACGCAGAAAATCTTCCTCATCGCAAGGCGCGACCCTTAAACTAACACCTTTTCTAAGAAGGTTTGTCCTCTTTCTTGAACGGTATTTGCGTACGTAACATCCAGTTGGTTATGTGGTGGGGACCCCTCTTTTTTTCTCTCTCTCTTTTTGGGGGTGATGCCCGTTAGTACACTCCAGGTGGATGTTTGAAATGATAGAGAGAAAGGAAGAGCGAGACAAAACCAATGGTGTTAGCAGGATTTGAATTGTCAGCGTTGGTAAATTCCTATAGGATCAATGAAAGGGAAAGAAGTTCTTTTTGCTAGAAAGGAAAGCAAATAAGCATATGTTAATTCACGTAAGTACATCATAGTGCCGCATAAACCGTACATGCGGATTTGAAAGTAGGCTATTAATAGTTGTGATGGACAAAAGTATGCTGTAAGGGCGCAGGAGCGTTAATCACCCGAGTGTCACGGCATTTTATCGCCCTAACGGTAAGGTGAACTAGGAAATGGAAAGAAGTAATGGAGGACAGTAGTAAATAGATATGAAACTCCGGAATATGTCGTTGCGAACGAGACTAACTGAAATTTTGTCCTTCTTTTTAAATGTATATGTCTATGAAGATAGTGAAGAGAAGGTCCAATTCTTCAACAGTTCAGAAAATAAAATTTTCCTTCTCATCTGCAATGATCCCATAGCATATGACATTATTTCATGTCTGTAAATGCTATTCTGAAGATCTGGAAATCATAAGTGAAGAAAAATGTTTTTATGTGAAGTTCGATATATGTATTTGTTAGAATCATCAAGATACACAATTTTACAATGCTGAGTGGAAATATTTGTATCATATCTGACAGGTGTATTACATCTGTTTTGTTCCAAGAATACTTTTGCTATTTGAATTTAGACACACTGTTCAGTTACAATATGCCTACAACACCGAGGTACTTGTTTACTATTAGGTGCAAACTATGTAATAGAGTATTACTTTCAAAAGCTATTATTATATACAAAACTAAACAATACATATAACAATTTATCAACTTTCAGTTTCTTAGTTTTTGTTTGTTGAAAAAAGCTAGGGAAACTCGTATCTACCAGAATTGAGACTACAGTCAGAGCTGAACCTTCGTATTTCATATCAAGAAAACACTTTGAGGTATTGAACCTTTTAAATATGTTTTTAGTAGTAGGATATATTTAGCTTTTTAAAAATATAGAATACAAGCCAGTTAAAATCATACCGTACGTGTAGCGAAATTAGATACTGTATAATGAAATTTGATAGGTTTATTTGTGGCAACGGAAAGCCAGATGTACAGTCAGTGCCAAAAATTTCTATCCAGTCGCAAAATTTATTTTCTGATTAACTTTAGAATGGATAAACAGATTTCAGTACAGTTTTGTGTAACTTACAGAAAATCACATTCTCTTGAGAAACCATACTCAAATTGGTATATCCACTCCAAAGTTATTCGGAGAAGAAAATTTTACGACTGGGTACAAACTTTCGGCTCTGATTGTACATGGCTATCACTCAAAGTATCATTCTACGAGCGGTTTGTTGAAAATAGTTATTCGTATGACAGGAAAAGAAAAATTGTCATTGAGAGATATAAATGGGAATGTCGGAGTGTGCATCCAATACTTGCTGCATAAGTTTTCTTTTCTAGTATTAAGTACTGAAGATATATGGCTATCTATTGTACCCTATACGCTATGCAATGAAATATACTCCTTTTGTTTTCTTTTGTTAGGGGAACGGTCAAAGGCATTAATGAAATTTCTTAGACCTGCTTTGCGCCTCGAGGGTGTTTTGAGGGCTATACTTTCAAAATACTGCATATTGTTAACATGTTCTTGGTTTTGAATTCGTTTTTAGAAGTAGTACTTATTTTCATAATGAGAGGGAGAGTTTTCGTAAGTAAGAAAGTCTGTTTTGGAGCAAAGGTGGGAGTGTTGTTATCTGTCTTCATATGAGAACAGACTTATAAATAATTCATGGTGATTCGTGGATGATGTGATTTGTTCTTCTAAGTGATGAATATCTAGTTGCAAATGTTAGACGTGGACCACCACTGGGATTCTTATAGGTGGCTTTACCTGTCTTGGGGAGGAAAATTAAATTGAAAGTTTTAGTAATAGTTTGCATACTTTCCTTATCATTTTCCCCCTTTCTTCTTCGTTTTAATATAAAAATTTCCATATTAAAAATAATATGTTGCCAAACCTTTAATCTTAAATCGTACCTTAAAATTAAATCCTACTTTAATTTTAGGAGTATTTCAGTATGTACGTTACATTTCCTTGATTCACGTTCTTTTTACTGCATTATTGAGCGATGCGTTAAAAATTAATTACTTGTATGCTTAACATTACTTACAATGCGGAGAGGATGGGGCTACTTTTGTTTAAATTGCGATGAACGTTTTAAACTATCTTACAAGTTTTGTACAACTAGGCTCCGAAGCACTGTGTTCCATGATATCATATCGGGTTTGAAGTAAACCCAGGAACCAGAACCGTAACCAGGGAGGAACTAGGAGTCCCAGACTGTACTTGTTTGAAATTATACACCAGCATAAGCAATTACCTTTGTTACATTTTAGCGTATATTACTACTTTGTATTGCCTTAATGCAGAGATTGAAAAAAAAAAAAAAAACATTAATATACTTTTTCACAGTGGTCAACTTTTTTTGACTTCTCATAATTTTGACTTTCTTCCCAAATTTTGAATAGCCCAATAGTCATATATTAATTTGCGAAAGCCTAATACTATCTCTTCAGATTCTTTAATTTTCGTTTTTCTATGTAAGGTTTACATATTTTTGGGATGAATCTAAAGTCAGTTAGTCAAAATATACAAATGCGATATTTTGATTAATACAAAATTTAAGAAAGAGAGTTAATCATTTAGGCACGGCGTGCTTTTAGGCGTGAGCTGCTACAGACAGTAGCAAGGAGCATAGAGGTCAATCTGGACTCTATGCAGCTCATTAGATAAATATCAGTATCGCTAACTTATAGTGACATTGATCGATGTTGACGTGTGTATTTTGCTTTGATTTTGAAACGTCTTTTCTACCACAAAAAATACGTGAAAATTCACTTATTTCTTTCGTTTTCAAAACATCCACCCCACACAATGTATGGAATTACTGAAGCTGTTTCGGTGGTGCTGGTGGAAGAAGTTATGGAAAAAGAAGGTGAATATTGGGTTATTGTCCAGTTATTGTGTCCTCTATTCAACAGCCCACCTTCTCTTCGTTTCTTATACATTCTTTCATTTCTTTCCCCCCATGTTTTCTGTAGATGACAACTTAGTTGTGGCCACGTTGGTCAGTCTTTCTCAAATAGAAAGGAAAAGAAAGAGCGTTGTAAGGTGATAGGCTAGAGTAGGTAGGTAGGTCGTAAAAACGGAGTGCAATAAAGTTCTAGTGCCCTTTGCCACATATTTTGGAATTTGGAGAACTGAAAGGGAAGGTGTCCCCATGCCACATCTTTCGTCACATTTTTTTTTTTCGCTATGTAACAGTGGTCTTCATCTTTTCTGTTTTTTTTTTTTTTTTTGGTGGTGGGGTATTTTTTATTGAAGAAAAGAGAACCCTATGTCCCGCCTAATAAACTTGAAATGACGTACAGAAGAGGTTAACAGTGCGAACGGAGACAGTGACTCAAACTGTATTAATTTCTCACTAATTGTTTAAAATGAAATATTTGTAAATCTATATACCATACAACGGAAGATAAAATATCGGATTATTTCTCACGTTACAATAACAAATGATTTGTCTAATTTTTGCACTAGAAATGAAAGTTCTTAGCTTTTTAGTACGTTATTTTCCAGCACACATTACCCTGTAAAAATACACTTGTTATAAACGCTTAAATTCTCTTTGTTTCGTGCATAAAAAAAAAAAAGTTTACAAGAGGTTCCGAAGCTTAACATGTGTTTCGAAGGTGATTTTTGTATACAAAGTAGGTGACCGAAACCACTATACTACGAGGACTGGACACACACACACACACACACAACATTATACAAATAAATAAATATGAACCAGAGTCATCTGAATGTTAGTGGCGTTATAAAGAATTCTAATATACAGGTGCTGCGTTTTCACCGATTTTTACAAACAAAATGTGTGTTTTTTTTTTCTGCTGTACTTTATCAGGTAATCGTCGAATCATGATGGGTGCGAAAATGCTTTGAATAGTAGTAGTCTTTGTTCAATGTGTAGGTTGTGGATTCTGAGGGAAAATAATAGACCTATAGAAATTTTAAGACTTGGTGTTGTGTTCGTAATTTCTTGATTGGAATTGCTTTGGTCTCGAATACTCTCTTACTGTAACAGATTCTGAGTATACCAGTCATGTGGACGGTGTCAATCATAAAATTCACGTACTGTTTCAAAAGTGTAAGCGTGACGAGAAGTTAAAACGTAGGATAATATGCTCCAGCTAAGAGTGAAGGTGATTGTCGCGTGTTTACGATACGATATTGTGTTGAATATCTGCGTTGAAATAAAAATACGATATGAGCTGGGAACCCTGACAATGAAAGAATGTTGGTAACTTCCATTACTAATCGAGATTGCTTTCAAGAGAATATCCTGTCGTCGTAAAATTCTCGTGGGTAGATTCGGTAAAATTGCCTGATTTTTGGAAGATGTTAACTGAGGCCTCTTGGGGCCATCTAGAAATTTGTACCACCAACGAAAGCAGTGTTACACTGACTGATATATCTGTTGGGAAGGCAACAGAGAACAAAAGAACCCTATTCAAACCGTCAAAGGGTACCCGGAAGCACTTTTTCTCAAAAGATCCCTTTCGTTTTCTGTTCTGCTGTCAAAATATAAACATCACTTTGTCTGTGTAGTGCTGGTAGAATGAAAAGTGACAACCCCGTAAAACAAATCCTCGACAAGGAAGTTGACTTGTCTTCCTTTTAACACAGACTTTGCCTTTTGTATTTTGAGTATGGTTCATAAAACCGTAAAAAAAAAAAAAAAAATCTAATGCTTTAAGGAGAAAATATATTGAAAATAGAGCAAATGAAATGTCACCAGAAACACTTCGAAGATAGGAAACAAAGAGAAAAAAAGATCTGGACTATAAATTGGAATTTTACAACACCAGGAAGGAAATGAATGCAACGTATGGTTTATTTTTGGTGTTTCTTTTGTAAAATACAGCAGTCCCAACGAAACAGTTCACCTGCTTTTTTGTCTGCATTTACTTCTGGCAGTAATGTTGTTGATTATGTTGAAAGAAAATTGGAAAAACAAAGCAGTCATCTATTCATTTTCAAAAGCATTTAAACTCAAGACGTCTGTAAAAATTCTCTTCGGTTTTCTTCCTTGAATATCGATACATTGGTCAAGGAGGCTTCTTAGATTAATACAATTCCTACAGACCAAGCGGCCGTAGCTCAGTTTGTAGAGCATTGGCTTAGCAATCGGAAGGTCCTGGGAACAATAACAGCGGCAGCTTATCCTGACTGAGGTTTTACCAAGGTTTTCCTCAATCACACCAGGCAAATGCCCGGATGGTACTTACAAAATTAGGCCCTGTCCGGCTACCTTTCAACATTCTCTCCCCCACCTTATCTCGGCCTGAACCTGAGATGCGTAAAGTCCAAAATAATCGAAGATGACTGGAGTAACTCGCCATTTGTCGTGATAATGTTTCAACACCTAAAAATCCATGAGCGGAAATCGAACTTGGGGTCTCTCGTATTAAAGGCATTTACCACTTAGCTGAGCAAGAGATCAATGTTTATATATATAATTAATCTGAACATATTTCTGTCAAGGGCTAGAAACAATCCAATAAATTAGAAATAATCTGACCTTCATCTATCTTTAGTGTTCTAATATTTTACAAGAAATTCAGTGAACTTACCTGTTCAATCAGAGTTAATTAATTACGTGTAGTCGAACATAGTCATGCTGAACTTTTGTTACTTTTTTGAAACGTATAACTGTAGATATCCATATTTTCCTAAATATTCATTGCTTTTGAATCCAATACGCATTACCAAGAGTTTGTGATTCACAAATTAAATTTACATATATGCATTATAATGTAGATAAGATAGGTGTTTAGGGCTTCTCTTTATCAAACCGTTAGCGAATAAGTGTATCGGTTGTCAATGTTCGTTATTTAAAAAAAAAAAAGTATACACAGTCAAAAAAATACGTTAAATCTTATGTGCACTTTTCGGAAGTTGATCTATTTTTGACAATGCAATCATCTGTATCGGAAGATGTTCCTTGGTTGGAAATGAATGCTTGAAAAGGAAATAGGGAAAGAGATTCACGTTTTTGAGGATATAGTTGACAAAATGCATGCAATCACATAGGTTTCCTCCATTGCATTTATGGTGGGCCATGTCATAGAGGGGACAGAACTTGAATGACCACCTATTTCTGAAAATAAAGGTTAAAAAGAACCTTTTTTAGCGGAATGGTATTATTACTCTTCTTTTTTCTTCTCCTCTGAAAGGAAAGTCCCTTTTACGGTACGTTTTTTTTAAAAGAAGTTGAAAAACTTGGAATAAATTTAGCGCTTGATGCTTCTCACTACTATCATTCAAATTCCTTTTTTTCCCCAAAAAGCTTTTTTGGAAAAACGTACAGCACCTGCGCTCAGAGGTTTTGCGTGTGAAAAAAAGAAACTGAGGAGGAGGAAGAGGAGGAGACGGGGGAAGAAAGCCTGATTTTTATCCTGGAGGCTTTTCTCATTCGTTTGTATACAGGGGAAGAAGTGGTTGAACGGGACAAGTGGGGTGAGACTGCGTATAGCCAGAGGGTGAACTTCTGGTCTCAAGGTCGCCTTTCCGTGGACGTGGAGAGAAGGGAGACAAGACCTGAAGGCACTGTTTTTTTTTTATCCGTTGAGTTTTTTTTTTTTTTCAAGTTGAGTGTAGGGATATCTCTTCTTATCGAAATATTACATTACATAATTATGTAAATGAGTGTTGTCGTTTATGAATGAGCACTTCTTTTTTATGTTACTGTTGAAAAATGTAAATGTAAGTAAGAGCTTTGTCTGTGGAATTCTGTGAATAATAACATGACGCGAAAAACGCAGAATGCATTTATGACTGCAGTTGTAAACGAAAAAGGATAGAAAAAGTGGCATTTGAAAAAGTTTGAAAGACTTAAATAGGAATACTCTTTCATGCAATTTGCAGTTACCCATCCATGTACTTTCTGGCCCTGTAATTGAGAAGATAAGAAGGTTCTTCCGTAACCTCATCCCAGACTTTCTCCGAATATTTATTTATTTCTTCTTCGGGAAATTGGTATTTGTAGTACGTACTTTGAAATCCATCACGATGGCCTTTTTATCACTCACTAAGACTCGAGCGAATTAATTTTAATGGTCGTTGTTCCCGTCGCAAACAGCGAGAAAGAAACTTACTATGGCTATGTCAATAGTCACGCTACTGTGTAGCTATAATTTATACTCAGTCAGTAGGAGCGAGGTAGCATCACGTGGTTGGACTGAGGAAAACGTTAATCAGGATAACCTCTGTTAGCCGTCTTCCCAGTGCTGATACAAGAATGTTCCTTTTCTGAAGTCAACGAATTTGGCATGGGGAAGACGGCTTTACAGGGGTGGCATGAGGGTTGCATTTTCTTTCATAAAGTGCATTTACATCTTTAAATTTACACATCGTTCTAGTTTCGAAATAAATAGCAGGAGGGCTGCAGTGATAAAATTTTTCTTGGAACACGCTATTCTCGAGACCGAGCGACCGCGGTTCAGTTGGGAGAACGTTGGCTTGGCATTCGAGAGGTCCAAAACAGAGTTCGAAAACAGTAGCCGACCATTCTGACTGATTTTCCTTAGTTTTTTCTGTCACACCAGGTAAATGCCTGGATGGTCCCTTCAGGTTAGGCCCTGGCCGACTTCTTCTCTTATTCTTTTCCCGACCCTCTTCCGATCTGTCAAGCATGCCCAAAGACCATAAAGAACATTCAAATTCAACCTAGAAACACGCTCCATTAACATTCAACTGTGTTTCATACGTCGTAAGAGGTTGGATTGGAAGAATGGCATAACAGGACTTACCATTTGTCGAATAATACAAAATAGCTGACAATTGAATGACTAGTTTCAGGCCCTGGTTAAAACATACTGTATAAGTGGTGATAAATATTGTCTTCCCGCCTATACCGAGACAGATTCTGGTGTGATTTCACCCCCTTTCACATCTTTTCCTCACTTGAGGTTGTCAAGAGCGGCAGGCAGAAGAGAAAAAGGGTAAGGAATCAGCCACCCCTGTACACAAGTATAGTCTTACTACATTATCTCGGAAGGAAGGGCGGTTGATAGAGACTGGCCAGCTGTGACTGGCATCTTGCCAGGATTCATCTTAAATCTAGAACCTCACACACCCCTACACAAACACAGACATATATATATATTTTCTCGCATTTTGAAATGGTTTCAACATCCTATCCACACATTAGCACATTATATTTTTCTAGTAGATATACTCTTTGCCTGAGAGTGATAGCAGCAGAAGTACGAATCTTTTCTCGCTGTTCGGAACTAATACACTTGTTGACTTTACTAGATACATTTCGAATTTTCAGAAAGAAAGTTAATTATTTTGCCTTTATAATTAACTTATTACAGGACATGTAAGTATAGTTTCTTTTAGTAACGTTATCAGTTACAAATATTTGACAACCTGCTGTCGTTTTGAATATTTGATGGGAGTATTGCCATTAAATAATAAATTACCTATACAGGAACCCGGGAGATGGTCGCTCTCCGTGATCAACGAATCGAGACGTTTCAGTAACAGACGTTCTCGTTTTCATGATTACTTCCATCAGGCTTTTACTAAAACGAGCGAGATACGGGTTAGATTCTAGAAACGTTGCATAGCGTATTAGCCCACATAGCAGAGTACGTCCCTAGGACGTCCCATTTAGGTCCCATTACCGTCAGAATGGTCCTGCTCCCATAGCGATGTCCTAAGGACGTCCGTGGGATAACTCTGTGGGCAATACAAACAGTTCATCCCATATGGAGGTCCCCTGGATGTCCCCCGGAAAGCCGTGCGGGATTACCTACCTGGAATTTCTATAAATTAAATCGACCTTACTATTATTATTATTTAATTAATTATAACTATACGAAGGATATGTCTTCGTATAGTTATACAAAGGATTAATTATAACTATACTTCCCATGGATGTAAACGGGACTTAAACAGGACGTCCTACGGACGTCCCGATATCCTACCAGGAGATCCGTCAGATATCCCTGGGACGTCATTTTGCTATGTGGGAGATGTCGCAGAAAGGAAACAATATTTAAAGAGCATTTAAAGTTAGTTGGATTAGTTCAGTTTGATAGGATCTAAATATTTAAATATCGCTATGTTGGACTCTGAGAGTCAAAAGGCTGATATCAAAGTCTGAATAAACATTTTAAATTTCGGAGACTACTCTTTATCTACAGAATTTCGTGAAAATGAGTTTTACCATTTTCAAGTGGTGCATGAACTTGTGCTCAATTTTCTAAACATTCATGTCCCCGCCATGTTGCTTTTAGATGAATCTGGAACATATGACTAGTATTTACAATTGTTTACTACTATTGAATTGAATTTGGCTGAAATTAAATGGTATAAATGACATATTTGATTGTCTTTATTTAGAATTTATGTGGTAGCAAAGATTACATTGAAGTGTAGGTACGCTGAAAGTATGGAGGCTGATTCGGTTTTAGGCCACGAGAAATTTAATGGAAATCGGTGCAGATCTTTAACGTCAGTTCCTCAGAGAAATATGTACTCAATGACAAGTGAAGGCCTTTCTCTCATCATCTCCCAAAATCAATTTTTCATCTGCTTCCTTGTATTCTGTAAGTCTTTTATATCTTTGCATCGGTGTCTCTATTTTATTAAATTAAATACAGTCAAAATATCGAAGTTTATATTAGAAAAAATATATATATTTTCAGTTACGGTACATCACTATAATTAATGTCTGGAGAAAGATCCTTATCAAAATCAATTCTCACTATTTTCTTCCTTTACTCAAGAATGTTTTAACTTGATTTGTTCGCGGAAAATAACTGCATCATCATGGAAGCTGGGAATGTAATTAATTTCCATTAAGTATTTTTAATGTATATCTTTAATATAATATGATTAATAACTACACATTAAAGAAATTATTTTAGCATTTCTACACGCTTTTGTCATGACTTACAAGAATTATTTTCAAGCTAAAAAGCAGGAAATATACAGTTCTTTGTAGAGTGGATAATATTCACTCAATGTTATTTATTTATTTGTCCAACCTAACCTAACGTAACCTAACCAAATTAAATAAATTAATTGCCAACAGTCTTAGCTAAGAGACGACTTACGAGCACTTTTAAGGCTAGGATCCCAATGGAGGCCCTGAGAAAAAGTGAATTTCGGTCGTGATTAGCGGAAAACACAGCAATGATTGCACTTTCAACTTAAATTAAAATCATGTTATTTAAAGGAAACGAATTTCAATATTCCTTATATGAATGATGACTGAACAGTATTGTTTTAACGGGTAAGTTATAGTCAAATACTTTTACAATACTATCCACGGAAGTACATTTGTTACTGATTTGTAGATTAATATTACTGTTTCCATTTACAAAGCAATTGTAGTATCTTCATTTCGTGGTTTACCAGGAACGATAATACCATTATGAGAGAACATTACGTATATTCTGATTGTTTTCTAAAGCCTTAATCTTACACATTCTTGGTCTTTCAAGTTGGCGAGAGATCGTCTAAGTGGAGATAATTTCAATTCAATTTTTTTCCTCCCCCACTCCTCTTTTTTGCCTCCTCTTTCTCTTCTCTCTTGGGGAGAATCCACGCGACAGTATTAATTGAGAGAATTGATTGCCTGGGAACTGAGAGCGCTTCACACTTATTCCTCTCTCTCTCTCTCTCTTGCTCTCCCCAGTTACATGTCTAGCGCGAGAGTTCATTAAGTTAGTTAATTGAATGCTTGTCGGAAAAGTCATGGTCTTTTTTTTTTTTTTTTTTTGTAAGTGATGAAGCAAGCGCCTATATGCTTAGTTTTCTTGGTACTGTGGAACCAATGATTATGTAGGTGACCAGTTTTTGTTCAAAGGGAAGATCAAAGCAAAAAATATTAAGTCTGAACGCAGAAGATTAGATTACGGAAAGAGACGTCGCGAAGAACACTATGGGAAAAAGCAATTAAAAAGTTTGCTTGTGTGCGAGAATAGTCTTGATGCAGGAAGAGGCAAACAATATGTATGCCTAACACAAAAATTCCGGCATTCTCCCTGTACGTAGTTTACAGTTCAAGGACAGTCAACGTGGTGAATTACATGTAAGTTAGCTCGATCTGTATAACAACTAGGGCAGAATAGTTTCTAAAAAAAATCTTATAATTTATCATAATGTTCGCATCATACAGCGTTTGTCAAACGTTTTTGTAAGCTCTAACTTAATTTCTAAAAAAAAAAAAAAAAAAAAATCTTCAACAATATGTCTTGTATCAAAATACACAAACATTAATTACAATTTATATCGATTCTCCCTTGGGAATGAGTGGTTTTGTTCGTCGTCTAGTAATTAAGGGACTCCGGTTTCGATCGGAACACATTCAATGTAGTGGTTCGGAATGGACTTTAACTCGTAGGTCGCATCCTTATGACGTCATCTCCATGTGATGGGAGGCAATTAAAAAAACATCAACGGCTCACTTTGCTCAGGGTCGCCAGAACACTGCAAAGCTTCCGTAGACCAAGCGGTGAAGCCGTGTACTTCGGCTCAGCAGTGGATAGGCACGCGGGTTCGAACCCCGCGGCCGACCATACTGACTGAGGTTTCCCAGAGCTTTCCTCAATTTCGCCAGGCGAATGCTGGATGGTATCTTAAGTAATACCCTGGTCATTCCCTTCCCCATGCTCTCCCCTACCCTATTCTGACCCGAGCCAACACCAACTAATGATTCCAATAGCAATGTAGATAAAAGATGCAATTAAGTGTCGTATTTGAAACATCATGCTGTTCAGAAAGTTCCTAAAACAATGGAGAAATTTCAGTTGTAATTGATTCAACGGCAATAATTCATGTTATTGAAGTATTCCATGTGTACATTTTAAAGATATTTACGCGTGTTGAAACTTACTTGTTTCCATTTTTGTATAATCGAGGAAAACATTAAATGTGAGGTCACCTTGTACACATCCTTAAAAATTACTTAATAGTTCTAGTAGAGTTATTTTGTTTCGTTTCGGCTTTCTTAGTTAATAGAGGAATGTTTACTTCATCTTTCCTGGTTAATTTTCTACAAGTTTTCAAAATCAATCGCATCATGATTTTCCAACTTACGCAAATGACCTACCTGACAATGAAACTACCAGCAGGGATCTGTTCGAGTTCTGCTGCCAGTCATTCTCACTGAAATTTTCTAGTTTCCGTCAAGTTTCATCAGACAATTACCGAGGATACCTAGAATACGGCCTTGGTCGCTATCTTTCCAAGACCTTTTTCGGAAACAGTAGTCGTTGAGGGGAGTCATTCCTTGGATATGAAGAACTTAGACAAGCCTCTTCAGCTCATAGAATGCAAATGAAGTAAATAAATTTGATTAACTATTACAACACTTTCTGTGCGATCTATTACATCTGTTACTTACTATTTGCTTTCCAGTCAAAAGAAATAAATAACAATATAATGATATCAGATGGTGATTTTGTAAAGAAATTTCTGGATCCATAAATAAAATTTTGCTTGTAAATTGCAGTCACGAAGATTAAAATTCGATTTCCGGTGAGTCCATTCTCAACCTACACTCTGTAGCTATGGGTTGCGTTCTAATTTAGCAGGGTGTACAATTTGCACCGCACAAATTCAAATACAACCTCTCTTGCTCCATAAAATCATTTTCAATTCTCCTTTAGTAATAAGATTGCACACGTATTCGTCTGTGCAATTTTCCGCCTGAGTCGGTAATTACCTACCTAGTACAGAGATTTCAAATAGCTTTGAAGGGCAGTTTTAGGGCATTCTTGTAGTTTCCTACAAGAGATGGCATGTAACTTACATACACACGGACAGGTACAAAGGGAAAGGGAGAGAGAACACAAAAACCAGTTTTCTTCCTCCTTGAATTAATATTAGGTGCCAGGACCCGAAGCAATTCTCTTATGTGCTTCTGTTGCATTTGAACACAGGATCTAGTATTTCAACGCTGTGATATGTGCTTCGCGTGACTAGTGGGGGAAAACTGCACCTTCCTTTTGCGTGCATCACCCAAACTAGAGCGCCTGTAACCAACAGTGTATCACTCAAAATCAGCGCTGCCATCTCGTACTTGATTGGTGGTAAAAGAAAATTTAAATTACCATGGCAACCTTTACAAACTTGAAATAAATTCTACAAATATAATGAATAATTGTTGAAGTATTTTCTTCTTCGCCAAGAAAGAGTGTAGATGGTGAAGGCTAATTGTGATAGCGTAAAGTTTCTTAAAATGAGCATAAAAGAGAAAAATATTAAAAAAAAAAAAAAGAAAGAAACTTCGTTCTTGGGCGAGTTCATGCAAGGTGTAAAACATGATAAAAATAAACCAATACTTTGAATGACATCATGCCTTCTCATGTTATCACTATTTATTAATATTAAATTTATCTAGGAGGACTTTATCACAATTAATAAACATATTTTGTTTATCATGCATTTTTCTTTTTCTCATTTTATTTCTAAATGAAGTTTTCTGAATGCATGGATATATCAGATTACTTTTTGGTTGAATTTCAGACCACATGGGCAAGGGAGAATAGTTTCTTCATATTGAGAACTGGGGGTTTTGTTCATACTCTGAATGTTTTGATAAATAGTTAAACATGAATACACATAAACTAAATGTATTTTTTTTTTTTTTTTCGAATGAAGAAAGTTACTCGAACAACAGCTCGGGATGGTTCCTACTAACTAACCCCTGGCCGACTACTTTCCAACATCCACTCCTCCACCCTATATTCGGCCTGAGCCTCAGACGCCTAAAGGTCATAAATAAGTGCAATTCAATTCTCCAGCCAGCCCTCGTGGTCCAGACGGTAACGTCACTAACTCTGAATTAGCAATGGGTAGGCACATGGGTTCGAACCCCAAAACCGACTATCCTGACTGAGGTTTCCGCTCGGTTTCACCAGATGAATGCCGGAATATTACCTTAAATAAGAACCTGGTCGCTACCTGCCACATCTTCTCCCCCTACCCTTTTCCGACCTAAGGCAAAGATGTCTAAAGGCCATACATGAATTCAATTCTAACAACAGCACAACATCAATAACGATTACTACACGACTCCCTCCTCGTCTTGCTGATACTGTTACTCCTACAACCACTACTACAAATAATAATAACAAATAAAGTTTAATTACGTGCTACGAGTTGCACTATGATCTATGTAGCGCGGATACATCCCATAATATAATATTCATTTTGCAGATGTGCAATTCTTGAAAAACATAAGGATGCAACAAGATTGATTGGTCATGTAAATAAAAGCGTAGTGTATATATAAGAAAATATTAAAATACTGACTGAGAAATAGTATACACGAATGTATTGATTGTAACTTTTAAACTGAAGCAAAATGCACAAGTGTTAAGTACTTATTAATACCAAATTGCCAAATATTTTTCTTACTAGCTACAGTAGACTTCCTGTTAACCGACCACCACGGGACCGGGCCCTGGTCGGGTAACGAAAAAAGTAAGTTAAAACGAAAATCACTGTTTCATAGCCTTTAGATCATATAGCATCTCTACAATGGCTTAAAATATTATAATTAGGTAAATTTAACTTACCAAATTCAAAAGTTTTGACCACAAGCTGCTCCAGTGACACTCAGTTGAACTAAATACTGAGTACGTATTTTATAAAGCACTAGACAATCACACAGACTAATTTAAGGTGTAGGTACTGTATGCGTATTGATTGAAGAAAAGCACAAAACTGAAAAAATTAAGATTAGGCGTATAATACTGAATGAAATAGCTACATTTTCTACAGTGACATTTTCTTGGAATGCGCGGTTAAGACGACGGGCAGTTAAAGCGAGGGCGATTAAGAGAGAGTCCACTGCAAATAAAATTAAACATTATATCTGGTATACTTGTTTTGTTCGTGAACGAAAATCATGTACGAAAATCAATTTTATTTCAGCAGTTATTGCATATAGAATTCCAACTTGAAGTGGACGAGAGGTTAGAGCGCTCGCTTTTTGTGCGTGTGGTAACGGGTTCAGTTCCCACCGAGGTCTCTTGAACCGTTGAACGGAGTGATTCGTAGCCCACCAAAAAAAAAAATGTAGGTCCTCGCCCTTAGAAGCTTACCAGCTCGTTTAGGACGTTTAGAGCTATACTAATTCTGCCTGAAACTTAATTTTGGGGGAGGTCCGC
>JAGDQP010029730.1:12536-23140 GCA_022664845.1 Lepisma saccharinum | reverse complement strand
CGTGAGGACAATTGAGGAGCTGCTGTGAATAAAAGACAGTGGCGATCACAGTGAGAGCTTCGGCTCTCCTCTCCCAACCCGTCTGGTCAGCGTGGGAGCAGTATACCAACTCCTACGTGAGGGGAGAGGCCTCATCCAGTAGTGGATCGAATATGGCTCTGATTTATATATATATATATATATATACCATGTCACATTGTTTACACTTAATTTTATATGTATCTCCTCGGTAAGAAAATGGAAAGAGGCAAAGAAAGATAACAAAATGGAGACTAGAGTTACTTTCAGGAACGACGGAATAAGCGTAGTAAATAATGGAGACATCTGGGAGAGAGTAGAAGATGGAAGAAAAATGGAAGCAGGAAAGAAGTTGATTCAACAGTGAAGGGCATAGTGAAAGAACCAATAGGGAAGTGAAAAGGAAACGAGAGGTGGTGTAATGAGGAAAGTGAAAAGGAAAAGGGTGTGACGTGGAAATGAGATAGGAAAGTGAAAGGAAGAAGGGCATGGCGTAGAAAAGTGAAAGGGTCTCTTATAGATATGAAAGAGATGACCGTTGCGCGCGCGCACACACAAAAAAGTGCCCTCTTTAAATTTGGAACAAGGCCATTTCATTAATAAACTTCGATTTCCATTACTAAAATAACTAAGCAACATGTGAAAGGTGAATAAATTTTATTTATGGGCTTTAGGTATCTAAGGCTCTGGCCGGGACAGGGGAGTGCAAAGGAAGGTATCGGCCAGGGCCTATCTTGAAGGTGCCATCCCGGCATTTTCCTGATGTGACAGAAAAAAAACCTCAGTCAGAATGGTCGGCCACTGGGATCGAACCCACGATCTCCCGAACGCTACGCCGACGCTCTACCACTGAGCTACGGCGGCTCGATCTAAGCAACATGTCATTGGGTTGCTTATTACTCACCTTTTTATACCTAATGACACTCGCGAGTAGTCTTGTGAAAAACATCTGGGTTTTCTTTATTGCATTTTATAAAATGATAAGGACAACCTGTCTATCCAGATAAACAATGATGTTCTCGCCACTTTATATCGAACGTCTGTAGCTCAGTGGTAAAGCGTTGTCTTAGCTTTCGGGAGGTCCTGGGTTCAATCCCAGCGGCCGACCATCCTGACAGGTTTTTCCTCGGTCACTGCAAGCAGATGCCAGGATGTTATCTTGAAATTAGTCCTTGGTCGAACCCTTCCCGTATTCTATCCAGGCATGACCCTTAAATGCCTAAAGATCAGTTTTAAAATTCAAAATTGGCACGTGATATTTTCAGTGATGGTAAAGTTGAATCGTTTTAAATGGGGATATAAAGGAGGTTGGAGAAAGTAAAATGGACTGACAAAATAAAACACGAAGAAGTTCTAGCACGGATAATTGAGAAAATGTGCTTACTGAAGAATATAAGGCGAGAGAAAGCCAACTGAATCTGTCATGTGATCAGAAAAGACTGATTTTTTAAAAAAGGTTCTGAAGGGATTGGTGATGGATGAAAGGAAATGAGGAAGGAGATTGATTGAATTGTTATTAACACCCCAAACGAACATCTATGGATTGAACCTACAGTTTCTGTTCAAGTGGACTCGAACCATTTCTTCTAATGGACCCTCCATAGCCTTTGAACCAGCACAACACACACACACATAGAAAACTCGTGTGCTAACCATTCGGACACCGGGGGTTAAAAGAAAAAGAAGAGGAGAAATGATTAATCATCTGAATGAGGGAAGAAATTACGAGAATCTCAATTCGTAACTAAATTAAGGCTTTATGATACAGGAAATTGGTGAAGGTGGTGAATTACGGACCTGCTGATATCGGCAGACTCAGTACGGAAAATGTTTGACATATTGAAAAAGTGCACAGAAAAATTGGTGTTCAGTAATCATGAATCGAACCTGACCTCTCAGTTATTACCGACAGTGGAGCTAACACAACTTATTTCTGGAAGAAGATAATGTGATCATTTTGTTGATTCTTTGCACAAATCAACAGCTGAAAACTATAACTTTTTTTATAAAAAAATCTATTTCAAAATAATCTAAGAGAAGTACTTTTGTGTTCCAGGTTGTTGCTAGAAATTTTGAAAATTTTAGCTGAGTTGCCGAAGTTTTAATTATTTTGTAATTTTTCAACGTAAACTATAGATAACTCTTAAATGTTGCTTCCCTTCGATAAGATGAGAAATTTTAGACGTCTTTGTCGAGTGATATGAACTTTTAAAATAAAAACCATTTAGATATGCCCCGGGCCGTGGTGGCTCAGTGGTAGAACGCTCACCTCTTGTGCTTGGGGTCCTCGATTCGATCTCAGCTCATGCTATGTGGCCTTTGTGGTGGACAAACATTGTGTGCGCGGGTTTTGTCGGAGTTCTTCCGCTTTCTTCGTTCCACCAATTTTTCCATCGTCCATCCGTCCTGAGCCAAAGTTGCCTAAGGACCTTAAAAAAGGTACTAACAAAATTATAGTTACTGCTATTATCCGTCCAGACTTAAGAGTATACTGTTGCTCTTATGGCAACAGTGATGCCGGTTTGACTGTATAAAAAAAAACGAAACTGAGCTCTCTGCAGCCGTTCTCTCACTTCGGGTTGCCATAACCGAACGACAACGCTCCAGTTGCTATTAGTTTTCCCCCCCTCTTCCCCCGTCAAGCTTTTAAAATGAAACTATCGGTATATTAGGTAATTCAATATGTGTAAATGAAGAAATGTATTAGGGAATTAATTTTCGTATCAATGTTAAATATAAAACATCCACGGGGATCTTTAAAGAGAGATAACAGTAAAGAAATTTCGTGAGAGCCAGGGAAAAGTACCATAAGTAAAACTTCATCAGTTGCCCATAAGAGCAACAGTACACTCTTAAGTCTGGACGGATAATAGAATGTCTGCTGCTAGCAAGACGTGTTTCGTGCTCTGTACAAGAAGTTACGTAAACCGTTTGGTGCCTCATTTTTCTCAGTACCTGTAAGTCGATTTTTTTTAAATTTGAAAGTGTTATATTTCATACCCAAGTCCATGATGGGTTGCACTATAGGTCTTATTCGAATCAAGAGAGAAATTTACGATGAATAAGTGATGTATTATATGCATAACCTTTTGTAAAAAGCAAACAATTCGTACTAACAACTGCAGCTATGTTTTTGTTTTATTATTATTTTTGACGTACTAATGTAAATTACCCAATATGATTGGGTGAATGTTGCCGATGAAATTATAAAGTACAAACGTTACTCGTATTATTCTCATTATATGTGTGATTTGGTTCCGTGCATCTTTTCGTCATTAACATCACTTTTTGTGTTGAATAAAAGCACACAGCGTGGCCCAGAACTTACTTACCAAGTTTAATGCTTTATTGCACCTCTGAGCGAAAAGGCATAGAAATCTCATCCAAATTTTATTCAAATCTGCATAACACTCCATTTATATTAACAATATGTACAATATTTTTGCCCTCAATTTTGACAATCTTCCGCAATCGTTTCCCAAAGCAAGACTTTGTGGAGGGCGTTGATTTGAGTACTGAATAGCGAGGTGATTTCAGCTCCACGAACTTGTGTAGTGCTTCAGCAAAGTATCATCGAACTATCCGAATTAGTTGCAGAGAAAATTGGATTAAAACTTGGTAGATAGGCTTTGGGCCACCCTGTACATTGAAAGGAGGTGGGTTTTATTTTAAATTTTGAATACCTTCAACTATCACAAGTATATCACAATAATACTGTGCAATGCCTCAAGAATGATCGTAATATCTAGAAAACGTACATTTTCACCTTCTTTATATCTAAGTGGTAATCTCTAACAAGCGTCCATTTTCATCTCTTTTATACTATTTTACTGATAATCTCTAGAAAACGTCCATTTTCACCTCTATATTTTACTGGTATGATGCGTGGTACGAAGAGGTATTTTGCGTGTCTAAAAAATCTGTTTGTATAAATTTTTCTCTTCACTATGTATACTCCCGATTCATAGAAAATGTCCGATATGTATACGTTATAAGTCCGATAAGTAGCACAATGGCAGTACCGAGCCTATATTTGATTTAGATTTAAAATACATGTTTCAAATGTTGTGCTTGCCACGTGTATTGATCTCATGTTAGCAGATTGTATAACTTTCGGACTTCTAATATTTTCTATGAATCTGAGTCTACGTTCTAGACCGTTTTTCTTCTTTTTTTTATTATACTGCGGTCCTGACTATAAATCTTCCCTTTTCAGTTTTGGTGTGGGTCAGCGACCAATTTATATTAATCTTCTGCGCAAACCTTTAGATCGACTGGTTTCATACTACTATTTCCTTCGCTATGGAGACGATTTTCGACCGCATTTGGTTCGAAGGAAACACGGAGACAAAATGGTAAAGTAATAACTGTATTCGGATATGTATTGGTATGAGAAAACCCTTTCATAAATATATGCTCTCTTGTGTCTGTTTGTATTGTGAATCTTATCGCGGGTAAGCCACAAAATCAATTACACTTACAGTAGATATTTGTTGCTGGCCTCTGTGGCAGCTTCCTATACATGTCATTTTTGTTATTCAATTGTTTATTTAATTGTTTGCGTTTGAGAAGACTTCAAATACCTATTTATTTACTCCCTGTAATATGTGAGCTATAATTAGCGCCATGGAATGTATATTAAGAAAATTGAAATTGTGGTCAAAAGATGGCAGCACTAAAATATGGCAAAATGTGAAGTGAGTAACTTTTTTATTTCTCAAGCAAATCCATTCCGTTTCTTTTTTATAATAATTCATATTTTACATTTTTGTTATCAGTAATGGCCTTTTAGTTCTACTTTATTCATTACAATGTAATTAACATTATGTATGAACATGTCGCTAGTAATTATGTTACCATTGTACGTAAGATCTTTACCTGGTTTTGTTAAAGGATAAGAAGATAATTGAATATACTATTTAATTATTTTGATTTATGGTCCTGCAATATGCAGGACTGGAGTCCGACACTCCATGCGACCCAATAAAATAGATATATTTTTCCTCCCAGTTTTTTATTTCCACTTTCTTCGTTTTATCAATTAGATTTAAGAGTATGCTAGCACCCCCGACACCTGCGCTAGGTGGAACTTGGGGCACTACTCTCGGTCATAAGTGTTTAATATATGTTATTACCAAAATTTCACTCAAAGGACCACGAAGAAATTAATATCCCTGAGATGCGGCAGATAGAAGATGCTGGGATACTACCTTCAAACTAGACCTTGCTCGATCATAAAACTTAAATTAATTTTGGAAATGAGTGAGTTGGTCTCGAACCGTAGTAAATAGAGATTTTCTTCTTTGATATATACACACAGATTCATAGTGAGTTTCAACTGTGGAAATTTTGTAATTCCAAAATTCATACAGTGTGGCAGCACCGAAATAAAGTATTCGTAGCATGTTGAACTTGCATAGAGCTCTGGTTCGAGTAATGCGCCATTTTGCAACATTTTGGTGTTAGAAATTTTTCCTCGGATCATTTTCTATGAATGTGAGTGTTCCTTTTCAGATAAAATCTACTTTTTTTTCTCAGCCTGTCTAGACGAATGCGCGAATGTTGTACGAATTCTGTCCAGAGTCATCATCATCAACAAACAGATTAATGATGTGAAGTAGTATAGGCAGGCTTAAAGCTTTAAAATGCATGAAATTTCCTGATTTATTATTGATTGTTAAATTTACATAATGGATTCTTTCTTTTCTAGACATTTGACGAATGTGTGAAAAATGGCCAGTCTGATTGCGACCCAGACAACATGTGGCTGCAAATCCCTTTTTTCTGTGGACATGCATCTGCTTGTTGGTAAGTTTTATAAATTCTCTCTTCTGTTATTAACGGACGTACATTTTTTATTTCTTATTAGATAACACACATGACGCCTTTTTATATCTTAGGGTTTTTATGCTTCTGTTTCACTATTTTCTTTTCTTTATGTTGTTTTTATGTGTTTTTCTGTGACCAAGAAAATAATGTGTATTCATCGAAACTTGAGATTAGGAGTTCCACCATCCCCTAGGTAAACCTGTTTATTTCCCATTAATGTTTTCGTAAATAGGGAAGTACAGAAGGCCGATCGGGTTATATTCGACCGATTTAGCAACCCTGCTGCCACCGACTTAACACATCGAGAATATTAATACTGGCAGTGCAGTTGGTGTGAAATCTCAGCTACCACGCGTGGAAATAGCGTGTTCGTGATCGTGCAGTGCCGCCCAAACTGAACGGGTATTGGGAAGTGTACGTCATGGCCCTTTTCCACGCACATTTTTCGTATACACGAATAGTGAAACAGTTCAAGGAACATAGGTTAACCGTTGGATTGATTACTGCGAAGGAGATCGTGGCCAGCCAAACCGAAAGTGCGCCTGAGCAGAGACATTCGCCAACAAAACAGACCCGTGA
The DNA here is from genome assembly GCA_022664845.1 of Lepisma saccharinum. Taxonomy (NCBI): domain Eukaryota; kingdom Metazoa; phylum Arthropoda; class Insecta; order Zygentoma; family Lepismatidae; genus Lepisma; species Lepisma saccharinum. Next base: position 16,714 of record JAGDQP010029730.1, on the reverse strand, counting down.
AAGTGTTGCTGGAGATGGCACGTGAAGTTCGACAGATTGCAGTCCGGGAGAACCCACCATCCCAAAGTGTCATGGCCCAGAAGTTCAGTGTGACACGGTCGACTATCAGCGATGTCATTCGCCGCCGTCTTGGCCTGCGGTCCTATCCATAAGGGCCGGGTTCACAACCTCCTCCTCCGCCACATTGCGGGACGCAAAACCAACCGCCGCAAGCTGTATAAACGACACTTGGCGGGGACAGTATGGCAGTACATGATCACATGGGATGAGGCGTACATTTATCTAACACGGAATGGTCACATTCGGGCAATTACGTATCGTGACACTACCGGAAAGGAACGAACAGAGTTCTACTGCCATTGTCGCGAAGGTTCTCCACGGAGAATCATGATTGTCGCTGGATTCTGGTACTGACCATCCGAAAGGTTGAAACAAACATCAAGATGAATGTTCCCTACTTCTAGGAAGCCGCCATGATCCACATATTTCGGATAGACATCCATCGTTTGTACGGAGCCAGCACTAACCACGTGTGAATCCACGTGGACAAAGCATCAAGCCACACCGCCAGATCATCCGTTTGGTTTTATCGGAACATGGAGCAAGAAACTGGAATTCGTGTTATTCCCTTTCATGACGTTCCTGTCAAGAGATCTGATGTCAGTCCTATGGATTTTTGTACATTTGTCCTGTTAAAACGACGTCTGCAACATCGGTGTTCCCGCACGCTCCCTGACCTCTGGAAAGCCTGTCGTGAGGATGGTATCCCTATGCTGGTTCTCCAACGCAGTTTGTTGTAGTGGAAATTGCGATGTCGGGCGATAGTCTACAGTGTCGGTGGTCCAATAGAACACAACCGGTGGCGGCGGCGGCATGGATTTTCCTAAGGTAGGCGCATGTTGCCCGATCAGCCTTCTTGAATCCTTTTATTCCTGACATTTATCTCTCGATTTTCTTCACTTTCCTACCTTGATAGGGGGAATGCTTCATAAACGTGATTTGAAGGTTCTGTTGTATATCACACTTGTTTACCATGACAGCACTATTCAAAGTTAGATATCGTTTTATTAATCTTCGTTACTTAAGTCAGTTATCGTGATAATAGATGACATCATTCAAGTTATTAGAACGCTGGCTTACCCACGTATCAGTACTGGTATATTATATTTTGTTAAAAATTACTTAGAGAGAATGTAATTGTAATGTACATGGTACGGGGTAAGTAAGCGTTTGTGGCCGTAACAAGTTAGGAATGAAGTCAAAAAGATGTGGAAAAGGTAGCAGGCGACACAGTATTCTAGGTAACATCCCAGCATTTTCCTGATGAAAATGAGGAAATCCTTGTAGAACCTGAATCAGGGTGGCAGCCAGTAGGACTCGAAGCTACGTAATTACTTAGTGCGCTTCTGATGTTCACGGCCTTATGAATCGGATCCCGTAGGTTTCGTAAAATATCATTGTTATTGTTATCATAAAATTAATGCTCTTTTAAAGGTAATATTAGAGCTTTAGAAAGTTCCAGGATATTAGCTACAGAAATTTGTGGTATGGAGTGATGAACATGATGAAGAACTTTGAAAAATTTCAGTGTCCAACATATGACGTCATCATATTTTGCGGCAAGTCAACTTTCTAAGCTAAGAGTAATTAACTCCAACCAAGTATCGATTGCTATCAAGGCAATTACAATTGAACTTTATAATCTCAACTTTGTATTTTGATGGATCAGTGATAGGGAAGCTCCCGAGATTCATACCGTAGTCACATCAGCGATCCAGAATTGATTTTTCCAGTGTCGTTTCTTAATTCACAAGGCGAATGTCTGACTTACATAAAAGAAAACCCTGGCCGCTACCACCTTCGTCTTTTTAACCGGAAAAAGAAGTTTTATTAAAGTCCAAACTGCTGTACGTTGTTGTAATAGCGAAACCATATTCCACAGAGAATTAAAATTAACATTTCACATACCTGGATCGCTTTAATGTTGACAGATTTTGTTAATTTTTGGCCTTAGAAACTTCTTCAAGTCGCTCTTTTCTTTGAATGTGAGTGTACATCATTCGTCAGGATTGAGTCAGGCTTAGACCGTAGGTACATGTACAATCTAGAATAACTGCAACGAAACTTCGAAACTCAATCGCTTATACAAGGCCTTGGCCTGTCAGATGGATTTCTGTGAAAGAGAGTGTCACATAGTCAATGCAATGAATGGTGATCACCACTTTATTTGCTGGAGTCCGCTACTTCTTAACCTAAATAGCACCCTCGTACGCATCACGATGCAGGTTAGCACCATTATTGGGAGACTCCACCAAGGATCAAACCAAGGACTTCTTGGAAAGAAAATCAGAGCGTTAACCATTCAGCAAAATAGAATGTACTAATAGATACAGGGTGGTCCAGGTTCGGTTTCCCTATTTCATGTTGAAATAAAACACAGACTTTCATAGATAGATGAATGTAATTACATTTGATAATTACAATACTCACTTGGGCTGTTATTTTTTTAATATAATATCATCTAAGTGTCCTCCACCCCTCTGAATGCAGCTGGTCAGTCGTTCACGGAAATTACCCATGACTCGGTGCTTGAGATCCGGAGTGATGGCGGAAATTTCCTCTCGAATCCTGTGCTTCAGTTCCTCCAGTGTCTGCAGGCGAATTCTAAACACACTGTCTTTTTTAAATGCCCCCACAAGAAAAGGTCAGGGGTGGTCAAGTCCGGGGATCTTGGACCATGGAACGTCCCCAAATCTGGGAATCACTTTTCCAGATAACATGGTCCTGAGTATTCCCATCGATTTCCTTGCCGTTGGGTCGTTGCACCATCTTGTTGAAACCACACAGATTCCAGATTAACATTTTTCTATAGTAGCTGTGGGAGCAGGAAATTGGTCAACATGTGCGTGTATCTTTCCACTGTCACAGTAACAGGTTGCTCGCGTTTATCCTCGATAAGGTATGGCCCGACAACACCCATAGCCCCCACACCACAGGGTCCATGACATTTGGGCGCAGAACCTTATATCCAAATAGGTTTACCTACCTACATACGTTATAGTGTATTTCATAACTAGAGGCCGGATGTTTAGGCACTAAAATATGAAAATAGGCACTGGAAATTTCGAGAAACTTCCACAAATAATTTTGCAAAAACTAAAAATAACACCTTGAACACAGCAAAGTTTCTGCACATCATGCACAACTTGTCTCTACCAGTTGAAGGAAATGGGAAGGAACTGCAGCAGACTTTCGACTATCCGGGTCACGAGTATTCGGTCTCCGTACTATGCGGCTTAGTTTTAAAAGAATATTTATTTTTAATAAAATAAGACATATGTAATAAAGACATGTAATCTGTGTAAAAAAAAAACGTACGTTTTTCGTTATTGTTTAGTTATTTTAAAAATGTGACTATATTACATACTGCACTGTGTACGTGATTTTTTGAGTCAGACATTATAAAATTTATCTTAAAATGTGTACAATACTGTACAATTCTCATTTTTGCACTTTCTTTTTCTATAATAAATTATTAAAACGCATGGTACAAAACATAAGAAATGTTTATTAAGTACTGGCCTGTACCAAGAGGTCAGAAAAAATGAATAAGAGCTGGTTTTGGTATAAAAATGGTGTTTTTAATGCTGTGGGTGGCTCAGGAAGTGAGTATTTATTGAATGCTTTTTTGTTATTCGCTCTGCCCATTATGCCGGATAGTTGAGACTCTATTGTATTAATAGAAAGTTATTTCAGATTTCATAAAAATAGGCACGAACTATACATTGAAATACGAGGCAATGCTTCAAAGAGAAGAGCCACCCAAGAAAAGAAGAAAATATATTCAGGCAGATGAAAGGATTCGCCGTATTGCACAGAAATTTGAAACTGTTGACATTGTAGAATACTTGCGGGGTTTGGCCCATAATTCCGTCATGGAATGATAATGTCATGGTAAATGTAACATAAGACAAAATAAATTATTCAATATCTGTATTAGATTTCACTGTTTACTTCTTGTTTCACTGTTGTTTCCTTTCGAATTATCTGTGTTGCAAATACATAGTAATAAGCAGTAATACAATGTTATGAATAGTTATGAAGTTATGAATATCCAAAATGCCTATTCCTTTACGTTAGAGATATTGTAAAGGTATTTTTTTTCTGCATTATACAAA
>JAGDQP010029730.1:0-12436 GCA_022664845.1 Lepisma saccharinum | reverse complement strand
TATGACAGAGTTTTTGTAATATTAGTGCCTTTTCAAGGCTTTTAGTGCGTAAACATCCGGGTTCTAGTTATGAAAAACATTATAACCCATTTAAGTAGATTTGAAATACATTATAACCCATTTAAGTAGATTAACCTATTTAGATATACGGCTTTGCGCCCAAACGTCCTGCTCCGACACCACACCACACAACAAGCTTCTCACTATGGAAGGGCTTTTCATGTAACTGGCGCGGATTTTCAGGTGCCCAATATCTAAAGTTGTGTTTGTTCACATACTCTTTCATAAAGAAGTTCCCTTCATCTGATATGAGAATTGAATAAAGAATGTTCTGGTTAATTCCACTATGGCCTGGCAACACTGCACTCGCACTCTTTTATCTGCCTCTGATGATTCCTGCATCACTTTCATTTTGTATGGGTGAAACGTGAGATCATGTCTCAACATTCGTCCAACACTGCTCCGGAGAAGATTCAATGCGAGGGAATGTCACCGCGCTGAACGTATGGGACTTGCAAGAACTACCTCCCGCACGCGTGCGATGTTTTCGGGTGTACGGACTGTTTTCTTATGTGTGTGTGTGTTTTATTACCTACATTACCACTTGTGCGCCACTGTGTAACGCACCTACGTATTGTTTTTCGTGATGTCACTTTTCCTTTTCCTTGCTGGTCACCAAGTGCACGTCTGAATGCTCGCTTCACGAACACGATTGACTCACGCTTTATAAATTCTTCTACACAAAACACGCGCTGCTGTACCGGCCAACGCTCCATTGTGCACTGAATCCAAGGCCACCTGCTACCGCCTGATAGGCATCTCACTCTCCCGTTTACCGCCAGAGTTTTCCTAAATAAAAACAAGGAAACCGAACCTGAACAACCCTGTATGATCAAAAATACGTATGTTAATATAATACGGTATAAACATTACATCGCGCACATGAATACGCATTTTCTGTTTCTTTAATATTAAACTGATCTCCTGATGTGTGTATGTTTCTTTGTTTCAGGGAACCTGGGAACGAGTGGGCTCTGCGTCAAGCGAAGCAAAATTTAGTCCAAAATTACTTACTGGTGGGTGTCACCGAGGAATTGAATGACTTTGTTATGATGTTGGAAGCCACACTGCCACAATTTTTCTCCGGAGCTGCTGCTCACTTTCAAACCAGTTAGTTCCAAAATCTAATTCATGTATATTTTTTAGCATCTAGTTGTTAATATGGAAATTAATTATAATAACTAGTTTCTTTACATTATTTGAAATGTCTTTGATCTCACGTTGAATTCGACGTCGATAATTTTCCTAGATTGTGCAATTGGAAACAAAGATCGATCGGAACACGTTGAAAAGATAAAAGTCTGAACATTTCAGTCAATCCGATCGAGCTTTTTCATGTAAATACAAGGCGCAAAACTACGTTAAAACTACCATAGGTCAACAGACAGAGTCATTCCTTATCAGCACTCCTGTCTGTTCCATTCCCTTATCGTGACCACATCTTTGGTCAAACATTGCCTCACACACACACTCTCACTTCCTCTCTCTATCTCTCTCTCTGTGTGTGTGTGTGTGTGTGTGTGTGTGTGTGTGTGTGCGTGCGAGAGAGGGCGAGAAAAGTTCCCGTACACCTCACTGTCTTTAAATATGTAAGTTGTAAATGGATTTGAATTCATCCTTCCCTTGTCAGTCCATTATTCAACTGAATCTGATCAATGTCTAAGATTTCTGAATCGACTGTCGTGGGGAGACTAAGGTGTTCCAGGCAAGGACTTATCACTGACGTGTGGAGCGATATCGAAGTCAGCTTAGTTTAAGAGTATGTTCATAAAATGAACTTAGTAATAATATCGCACAAGGTTTTACCAACAAGTTAACAAAACATATAAAATTGCTTTATTTAATAAAACTTAGTGTCAGTGATATTCCGTATATGTTTTGTTCTATACTGTATGACCTGGCAACAGTTATCAAAGAGTTGAAACTCGATTTCCGAAACATGAAAACTCAGAAATTTCGCAGTTCACACATACATGTACAGCTTTCTCATTTTAATTACATTTTCAATAACACCCATATTTACAAAAAGACATTTTCACCCAATAAATTAATTGTCACCTTGAAGAAACCTTGTGAATGGGGAGAAAACTGCTTAGCTTGATTTTTTTTTTTTTTCGTTAATAGAGGACGAGAAGATTGATAATTTGAAAAGGTATGTATTATTACTAAAAATTAATTTGAAGTAAAAATATATATGTTATATAAAGTCAACCTTGGGTGACTCCTAGCGATGGTAATGTAATATTTTATCTTGTGATGATGCTTGGTTGGGATTATCCGAAATACTGTGACCATGTTTTATCGACGTTTCATTATATATTCATTGCGCTTTCATTGCGAGCAATCGATGACCTCTGTCGTGGTAAAATTAAAAGACTGACATTATGCACGGGGTGGCTAGTATGTAAATATAGTGCTTACGTGTCTTTGATTGCCCAGGATAAAATCCAATGGCGAACGTATGCTGCTGCGGCGATGAACTTGCGAGTTCCGTAAGCCATCGAGTTAGTTTAGTGTTTGAAGTATAATCCCAGTAGGTACACAATATTGAGTAATCGAAAAAATTTTAGTGTGAAATATTTTCTGAAGGAGTAGAGCTAGGCTGCGACACATGCAGAAATGGACGTCTAAACATAATCTGTTCACATAACTAAAGGAACTTACAGGAGAGAGGGAGGGCAGAAACGGTAATAGAAATTCTTGCCTGTCAAAACAAGTTACAGAAACTAGACATACGCTTGCTACGAGTCACGTGTTACACCTATGGCTACAAATAAAACAGAAATAACAACTTTCGGAAGTTACTTTATTCTTACTATTTAGGCGCGGGTTTGCTCAACAATAAAGAAGTTTAATTTTTTTTTAAAATTAATCTGAGAAGAAATAAAAGTAAACCAAAGCAAAGCAACCTTTCTCACAAGCTGGCAACACTGATTTTGCACTTCTAGACGTTGCGTTTCACAGCAGGAAGGACAACATGGACGACACTAGAAAAAAGCTACATTAATAGCTGGAAAATAAACTGATAAGCTATATTTATAGCTGAAAAATAAGCTGATAAGCTACATTAATAGGTGGGAAATAAGTTACGTTAACAGCTGGAAAATAAGGTGATAAAGTATATTAATAGCTGGAAAACAAACTGATAAACTACATTAATTGCTGGAAAGCAGATTGATAAGCTACATTAATAGCTTGAAGATAAGCTGATTATCTACAATAATAGCTGAAAAAATAAGCTGATAAGCTTATTTTTAAGAGCTAGAAAAGAAGCTGGTAAGATACATTAATAGCAGGAAAATAAGCTGATAAACTACATTAATAGCTGGAAAATAAGCTGCTATGTGTAGTTGGAAAAATAAACTGATAAACTACGATGGTCAGCCAATATTCAATGAGACTGACCTTGTATTTTAAAAAGTAATTGAGGTATGATGTAATTTCGTAGGAGTGGTAATTGATGTTTCTTTTACAGAGCGACTAGAGGTGATATTCCTACGCAGTGTAGGGAAGAACCAATAAGAGTGCGAAACGTCGTGTACAGTGGAAGGCGCTAAACGTAAACAACAGTGGACAGCCTGGTTGTTATGGAAGGAGGGTACATCAGCAGAAGATTATGTGCAGTGGGTGTTGTGATAAAGGTCGAAGCCGTGCGACACTGTTCAGATGGATTGAACAATTTAAGAGAGGGCATGAGTCAGTGCTCAAAGAAATGAGTCCTGGACGGCCGTGTAGTACAAAAACTACTGGTGGGATTGAAGCTGTGAATAACATTGTCATGAATGAAAGGCGTGTGACAATAGACGAGATGGTGTTAGAAACTGGAATATCGCATGGAACAATGCACACCATAACTCATGAGGAGTTAAAACTGAAAAAGAATGCACTCATTGGGTACCCGAAATCTGATAACCTGGAAAGAAGAAAGCACAAGTAACTTTTGGCCCTATATCATAGAGTCCAGAACAGTTCTTTTGCACGGGACCTACATCACCAGACACTGCACATAATCTTCTGTTAATATCGTTCCATAAAAAGCAGGCCGCCCCACCTTTATCCATGTTTGTCGTCTTTCTTTGTACACGTTGTTTCGCATCGTACTGATGATATTTTCTTATTGGTTCTTCCCTATGCTGCGTCGGAATATCACCTCTTGTCGATATGTGAAAGAAACATCAGTTGCTACTCCTACCTAATTACTTCATACCTCAACTACGTGTTAACATACAAGGTCAGTCTCATTTAATATTGACTGACCCTCGTACATTAATAGCTGGAAAATAAGTTGGTTGTCTCCACTTTCTTATTTAACCTTTTAATGTTCTTCTATTTTGTTTCTTGAGAATGGATACAAAGCGAATCGAAAACCTAGGATTTTTTATTTCACCAAGAAAAAGATAATCGGTTTTCGCAACGTAAGCACTGTGTTGTCTAGATAGGCCTCGTTGATGTACCTTTTCCTCAGTCACACCTGGCAAGTGCCAGAATGGTACCTTCAACGTAGGCTCTGGCTGACACCTTCCCACATTCTTTCCCCTGAGCCTTAGATACCTAAAGGTCATAAATAAAACTCAAATTCAAAAGTTTATATACTTAGCATATTCTAGATAGTGATACGTTGTGTTTACGTAATAAAAAATATATATATTTTTTCTTTTCTTCAAAGGCAATAGATCCCACTTAAGGAAAACAGCGCAGAAAGTACCTCCGTTACCAGAGACCGTGAAACGAATTCAGAGCTCAAAAATTTGGCGAATGGAGAATGAGTTTTATGAATTTGCATTGGAACAATTCCATTACGTTAAAAAGAAGACTCTGATGGTGAGAAATGGACAAGTGCAGGACAAGGGGCAGCAGTTTACTTACGAGAAAATTCGCCCGAAGTAACAACATCACTCGCAGTGCAACTGGTACGAAAGTGTTCATGTTAGTGTATTGTGTACCTCAAATACACATTCTCAAGCTATCAAATCTTTTTTAACGCTAAAAGATTGATAATTGTAGTTCTGGCTGTGATAATTTCAAAATAAGAAAGAAAATAGTGCAAGAAATTATGGTAATGTGACTAAATTTTTAGTGGTCACTTGTGTAAATAATTTTCGAACTGAGCATGATTTTAAAAAGACTCCATATATAGAGTCGGGAACAAACAGAAATGAACCACCCTCTGTGTATCTTTCGAAGCTTTAAAGGAAGTAGAATAATGCTGTATCAAGCACTAAAAGCGGCTAAGGCCTTTATAGTCACATCGTCCATTTTTAGACTTTTAACATTACCGGGAAAATTTAGAACAACATTGAAATTTTGAAAAGAGACTCCGGGAATACTTATTAACATCTATGAACTACCTCAGATTGTGTACTGGTTTCTTTAAGTCGAGAAATTTGAAGACCCGCAAAGTGTATGATGTTATGACTCAAGCTTCAAATTTGTCACTCAAACAAAACACATTGAAATTTTGGATTAATTCATGTAATATGTACTCTTAAGGTCGTCTTGTACTCTAACCTAACCTTAAGTATTTTTAGAGTTATTTTCAAAATATTGTTGTTCCTAGTCATTTGTCCCGTTATTTTTAAATTTCTCAAAAGGGAAGAAGTGACTACTAAGGCCTCATAAACTAATAGCGGAGATGAATTGCGCGCTGGGCCTTAACAGAGCATACAGGGTGGTCCGCTTTCTTTGTTTCCAACTCAACCATGTCCTGGATTATGGATTATATTTTTTTAAAAATTGAACAGTATGCAAGGTGGTATCTTGCGCAGTGCGCAAGAATCGTTTTAATATAGATGATTGGATGCGTGTGCGTGTTGTGTGCGTGTGCTTGCGTGTATATTATAGATGATGCAGATATTATTGTGTATGGGGCATTACCAGTGGTCGAATTGAGGGGGGGATACGGTGGGGTGCCATTCACTTAGTTCAAAGAAAGGAAATTAACCATCTCTCTGCCTTGTAATCAAGCGGTTACGGGTTCTATTCCTAGTAGGTCCCACGTTAAACTGTACGTTCTGTCTTTAGGTCATCCGAGGGAAGGCAATGGCAAACCACTTTCGGGTAGAACGCCCTTCATCATTTAGTTCCGTGAAACGAAATAAATAAAATTAAAAATCTGATTTTGATGTCATTAATAAATTTACTAATGTCCAATATCGTCAAGAGCTTGTGTGCTACTTCAAATTTACAGTTGTAGTTCGGGTAATGCAATTCATACATAATGTGTAACTTTTTTTTAAGCTCATTCTGTAGTCTGTCTTGGTTAGCATTTATGGTAGAACAAACAACAGATACGGGGCCGCACAGCTAGCATCAAAACTGAATTCGAATGTTCGTAACCATTCCATCCCCTCTAGTTAATATTTGTCAATTCAACCACTGGGTATTACATTAACTTTTTGCTTTGTCTGGTCACGAATATAATATCGTGAATACAAATTTGAGTATTGTGAAATATAGTTAAAAGGTTTTTTTTTTAACTTTTTTAAAAATGTTTACACAACACTTGTGTTGGGCAGAAAATTTTTTTTACTAATGTTAGCTTCTTAGCTGTAATTATGATAAAACCATAAGAAATTGAGTAATTTGTCCCTATTTTTTGTTTAGAATTTGACTATATATATTGTAAATATTGCTGGTATGAATTCTTTTTTTTTTTCAGTAGATGGAATTTGTTGTTCGTGAATTATAGTCTAACTTCGATTCTAATTCCCCCCCCTTTTTTTTTTTGAAAAAAAAAAAGAGCTGTACACTAAATAAACTAACAGGACCTGCCTGGGTGAATGTGTTCATTCCAGCGTAATTGTATTTTCAATCCAAGCCTTGTCGCTCGTTGTTCACATCTGTCTTGCGTGTCACTTGTCAACGGCATTTTACTACATCCAACATGACATTGGGTCCATACACCGTACAAGTATGCAATGAATTTTTAAGCAGCTGGTGCACTGATAGGTATTCCGAAAAAAAAAAAAAACGCGGTCAAAAATCTGATGTGGAAAAATGTCTAAAAATAGTGAAAAGGTTAATTTTAATCGCGAGTCAAGTCAGTAGACTAATTTTGAGTCATACGCGTGCTAAGACGGTCAATTTCAGAATTTTAAGTAGGTTCTGCAGCTTAAAACTCAACATAATTAGTGCTGCCATCTGTTGACCTTTATTTCTACAGTTTGCATTAATTGGTGATATGTTGTCTCAACTGGGTTGATGCTTCCTGTATCAGTTCATGTCGTCTTAGTTTATTCCTAAAAATGGTTCATGTAGTTTGTTGACTTGGTTGCTAGGCAACGCTCATGTACATTAAAAGCTCATATATAAACATTCATAATGATGCGTAAAGTCACTCATCTTCATCTTCCTCACTATTCACATATCCATCATTAGTTGATCATGAACACGAATATATCATCATCATCATCTTGAACCCATAACAGTATAATAGTTTCTGTTATCAAAGAAAAAGCACTTGTGAAATATAAATTGTCGTAAGCATCACACTGGAATGTAAATGAAAGAAAGTGAAAAAAAAAAAATAAAAAAAATACGTGAACAGTAAACTTAGTTTGCAGGATTAAACAACAGGATACAGAATAGTATTGTAATAGTTTATGATAATTTGTAAAGAGTGAGTCTTTGTCGTCATCAACACCATCACGATGCTATTTGTAAAGAATTATAATATTTGTTGTATGTGGCAGAGAAGTTGACAGTGAAACAATAACTGAATGTTGATTGAACGTATTGTTAATTACAACTGTCAAATTCTGAAGCGCTGTCTTCTGCTTCTTCTGTATTGTCAGTACGATTTTCAAAACACTCGTCGACTTCGTAGGTAGTTTCAGATTTCAAGAATCCAAGAAGGTCTGTTAAAAAAGCGGAGCATTTTTGTAGGTTATCTCTTTGAAAATGACGTTATCATCAGTGGATTGTGATGCCTGATGACTAATTCCCCCGTCTGCCCCTATTAAATTAATCATTACCTCGAGTTCCGAGAACCAACAAAATAGAACCAGGTCCTATTCCATTATTCCATGCACCGAACATTCAGGCGACACGACCAGCTTTGAGCACTAATTTGTTCAAAGTAAACGTGACGGCCCACCAAGACACTCAATGAAGAGCACCGAGGAAGGAATACCGGCAGGACGTCCGGACCGGTTAGTTAAACGCCGGGTACCGTCCGAAACTCAGATCCAACTACGAGCATTTTTAACCGCTACAACTTTAATTTAGGCTATTGAAGCTGGAATTATCGCGCCTGTTGATACCAAACTTTCCTTCAATAGATTCTCATTAAAGGATTGAAAGTGTATTCATTCCGATTACGGGGCCTCGGATGAGTCCCGTATCGTTATTTTTCGTGACTACCTCCCCGTGCCGGAAATGGGCAATTTGCGCGCCTGTTGCCTTCCTTGGATGTGGTGCCCGTTCTCAGGCTCCCTCTCCGGAATCGAACCCTCATTCCCCGTTACCCGTAACAACCATGATAGGCGCAAACCCTGCCATCAACAGTTGATAAGGCAGACATTTGAAAGATGCGTCGCCGGTACGAAGACCGTTCGATCAGCCCAAAGTTATTCAGTCACCAAGGCTACCAATAACCTATTGTAAATATCAGGAATAGTTTTGTGTTCTGGGTGAATTTGTGGTAAAATATTCTCTCTATACCTTAGGTTGTCTATTCCTTGCATCTTAGACCTCTTCGGAAAGTCGCCCAATAGGGAAGCTCGACAGAGGAAATGAATACGTTGATCAATATTCCGTCGACACTTACAGGCATGTAAAACCATCCATATTCTCTGACTTATAATGTTGCGTATCTTTTTAAATACTTCTTCTCACACAAAAGTGTGCTCATAGAATGTATAGAAAATTTATGTATCAGTTCTTCTGAAATACCTGTGATTTCTGTAGATTCCCGTGGATGTTTGGAAAATGTTCTAGCCGTACAGCCCTCTCTTTGTTGTGGTAGATTAACAAGGTGACTGAAACGTTTACGGAAATCTTTTGTTTCTTTTCTTTACATGCCACTTTTCTGTGGAGACGACAGGCAATATGTAAAAGACACTCAAGCGTTACGAATCTAACCATAGAGTACTGATATTTCATACTGGAGTGAATCGGCATTGACACGGAAATTATTTTGTCTCATCAATATTCGTTTGAGATGGTTTTTTCTCCGCACGACAGGCATGTTTGGGAAGACATATTGGTGACCTTCCTATCTATCATTGTCAATAAAAATCTCTTTTACAATAAATTCTTCACCTGCTTGCTTGAAAACATTTTGTTGCGAATTGTCTATATACTGCGTCTCGTGTATCGTTGACAAACTTAAATCGTATTGGTCGCCAGTGTCTTGCCGAAGATAACTCGTCCGTTTTGCCATATTATTTTCTTCCTGTTTGCTGTACGGGAGATTTGAACTGGCACGAGCGAGCTAATGAAAAATGGTTTCATCGGAATAACCGTTCTCACTTTCAGTTGTTTGTTAATATTGTGAATGATCACTTCTTCCATCACCGCACCACTTAAATACAGCCTCATCATCATGCAAATTGTCGTCATTCAATTCAGATGTGATGTGCTCACATTATTTTCTTGTGCAAAAGTCTCTGTATAGTATGATTCACCAAACTTCCGCAGATCTTTCACAAAAATAAAATAAAATAAATTAAAAGAAGATTAGAGACTTGTGGGACCTTTTTCTATTTTGCATATATATTGGCATTTCTTTCCTTCGCTAGTAATCGTAACAAACGCTATTGTTGTATGTTTAGCGTACGTTCAACGACTAAGAAAAGTGCGTCATCATCAGTTTATGGTTTTATTTTTTTTTCCTAGCAGATAACCAGGCATTTCTAATCCTTGCAGCACGCGTTGGTGTAGTCATTGTTGGCTCATGAATTAATTTCGCTGCTTCTCCGTGACCTTCAGATCGCAAATTCATTTGTTCTGCGAAACAAGAATTCCGAGACAGATTTTCATTCGTAAATATCTTTGGTTTCCCGCCTTCTAAATTTTTTTCTCTATTTTCTTGAAACTTCTGTGGTGGACGACCTGTACTAGGTTTGTGATACACGTGATGTACTAGGTTTGCCTCTGCCTGCAACAGGGGTGGATTCGGTCCTGACCCGGCCAGGGTAAAAGTTTTCAGACGCCTGGCCGGACAAAGCAAATGACCAGTTATACTACTCATTTTCGTACTCACTCCAAGCAGTGGACTAGGCCAGAAAATGAAACAGAAATCCACCCCTACTCTGCCACAATTACTAAATTTGAATTTATTTTTAAGGCCTTTAGGCAACTATGGTTCAGGCCGTATGATTGATGATGGGATGGATTGGTGTAATGAAGAAAGTGGGAGGAAACGGGAGGATCCCGAGAAAATTCATGCACACGGTGTTTGTTCACCACAAAGCCCACAAGGTATCCCTAGCGCCAGAGGTGAGCGCTCTACCAACTGAGCCACCGCGGTCCCTCCAGCACTTCTGATTCTAACCACTGCGTATTATTCTTTAGAAAACGTCCTCTGGTCCTCGCACGCTTTTCAAATTCAGCAAAAATTATATTGCTTATTACTTGACCTTAATCTTTCAATCGCGCATTTACGTTCCCTCTCCCTCCCCTTCCCAACCTACTAATTCATTTTTAACAACGATGGAGAAAGTTCTCTTGCAGACAAAACATTCACAGGCTTAGTTACATTTCTCAAAATGTGTACACCGTGTGTTTTCTGCAGTCCAGCCATATTTCAATGACTCTTGGACATAGTAACGTATAACAACTGCACTCTGGTGGCCAGCAGAGAACACAATACTTTCAAGGATCAGGCTTGGCGGAAATTATTCTGTACGCCAAGGTGGGCCGAGAGATCAATTTTTGTGAGATAGGTATAGTGGTAGGAGCGGCCAAATGCGATGTCCTTTCAGAAAATAAAAAGTTCCTTAACTCCAACCTTACTATATCTGAATGAAACGCTACTATTTTGTAGGTCTTCGCTAGTTTTCATTGAAAGTACTTTTAGAAACTACCCAGAACTCGCCATGAGAAGATGGCAGCACATCGAGTTCCGCGCAATTTCTCTAACCCCTGGGCACGTAAATGAACACTTTACTTTAGTATCGTGTTCCGACTTTGAAGAAAAAGATGCATCAGCTACCGGAAGCGTAATCTTGCCAGGATAAATTATTGCGGCTTTCTCGTCAACAAACAGAAGCCGCCAACTTACGTAATCGTTGGCGTCCAGATTTAGTGTTGTTGGTACCTTATATGATCAAATCTCTTTCCTTCCATTCAACCTTGATTCTTGGACTTCCCAATCTCCGAACTTTCTTACATGTCTTTATCTGTATCGATTTACGACGGGATCAATAATTTACCTCAGTTCATCACTTAAATACCTCGATAAATTTATAAGTTTCCATGACGTGCTTCTTCGGAACAGGACGGCCTGGTCTTAGTTAGGAACCACATTTGCTCGTACTTCAATGATATATTCTGATAATAGTTTTCATGTTTTTACTTGGGTCGCTAGAGCTGACAGTCGCAGAACTCTGTTTGCCGTGTTTACCATCGTGGCTGAGAAAGCTTACCAGGTTTTCTATTATCTAGGACAGTACTCAAATGGTGATTGACTACATACTGTTGATCAGTACCCCAAGTCGCTTAGATGATCTACAAAACGTTGATCCGATTTAAAATTGTCCACATCTAGTTTCTCCGATTTTTGTAATGCCGATTGTACCTGAATAAACATCTGGACCCGTGTTTTTTCCGTCCAGACTGGTGATGAAATGTTTCAGTACTGAGACTGATTTGTTTCAGAGATTGTTCTTTACAGTGGAAGAGGCTGGTCGACCACGGCAACGGTCTCTTTAAAAGCATCCTGAATAGAAATTAATGCTTTGTTTTTGCGACCTGTATTCATCGGAGTGCGGTGCAGTGAATTCTGGAACGTCGATGAATTTCTCTGCGAAAGAGAATCAACGATGCTTATTTTTTATGCTCACTTCACAGCGTAACATGGCCAAGATAACCTCGAACCGGACTCCGCTAAGAGAACCATATATGTTTCTCTTGTATTTCACTTTCGTTTTTTTTTCCTTCTGTTGAAGAATTTTGTCTTTACAGCAATCAAAACTAAGTCATAGATAGGATTGACATTCGTCGTTTTTGCCTTTAATTAATCTGTAGCTCCCAACTTTTTCTCGTGCACTACTTTCTTCTTGTCCATAACTAACGTTTAATTTCCATCAGAAATCAAGACACTTCAGAACTAACGTTTCATTTCCATCAGAAATCAAGGCACTTCAGAACTAACGTTTCATTTCCATCAGAAATCAAGACACTTCAGAACTAACGTTTCATTTCCATCAGAAAT
>JAGDQP010029729.1:0-23141 GCA_022664845.1 Lepisma saccharinum | reverse complement strand
TATTCTGTATTAGATACAAAATGCAGTTTATGATAATTGTCATGAATAATAATAATACTAGTGATAGATTTTGATAATGGTGATGAATAATACTAACGCTAAAAATATATTTATTTGCACAGAAGTTCAAACCGTTAAATACTAAATAAGTAGTTAGTGAATACCGAAACAATTTCATGATAGATAGGCTTACTCGTTTCTGAAGCAATGAGAACATTTATTTATCATGTTTCGTGTCGCCTTTCTTTGAACTTCATTTCATGACAAACTCTCAAAAAAGGAAGAAAAACCGCCAGACGTTTCCTCCAGTTTTTCCTTTATTCTTTCGCCCTTTGTTTGAAACTGCTCTATGTTTGTTTGTGCAAGCGCGTGGTTCATCATATGTTTCTCTTTCTCCCTCAACGCCGCAGCGCGTAAACTCTCCTCCCCTCCGAGTGTGTGGACACAGCGCGATGCTGGATTGGGGCGCAGAGGCACCATCAGATCGATTTGATTCTATGAACATCATTACTAAAACCATGCAGTCGGAAAATGGAGTTTTCCGGACACAAGCTCAACACAGGGAGAGCTACAGGAAAAAGTGGTCATCGCGGATATTTGTCACGCATTGGTACACAAAGTAAGGAGTTGCAATCACACTTGCTCCTACTTCTAGACGAAATTAAGTGTACAAGGACAAAGAAATGGCTGCAGAAACTATCCCATTGACATTTAATTCTCATGTGACGTGAAACAAAGGAACCGATAGGGTTTCTATGGAAGAGAAATGAAGGCACGCATGCTGTAATTCATCTCTGTTGCAAATTTTATCAAAGGAGAGAAATTCTCGTTTCCAAGCGACCGCTTCGGATAATTCAGGCGCAGGCATACGGTGTCTCTCTTATAAGATGTGAAAGCAAGACACCCGAAACACTTTTGATACAGTTACCTCTGTACTCACATACAAGCCCCTCAACCAGAACTCAACTTAATTTTCTAGTAATTTATATGTAAGGTATACTGTAATAGAAGGGAGTGGTTAGGATCGTTTGAAGAGTGGGCTGCAAGTGTATGTCTCTGAAGGGTAAGCGGCTGTATGCTTCTTCCTTTTAGTGAAGCAGATTGTATTTGCGATGACGACTTGCAAAATGACGCTCACCATACATATACTTTTGTCCTCTTTAACTCTACGGAGCATCGTTACTCATCTTCACATATAACGCTCAAAGTGTAACTCACAATCAAATAAAAGTTTGAATATTATATTAAACGTTATCAATAAGACGTGACGTTATCAATAAACGTGACATTCTATGGTTGTCACCAAGAGATACTAAATTATTTTAAATATCATCTTTAAAATACTGAAATTATGACCTGGACCATTGATTAGTCTCGATTACTTGTTACTTACACTCCAAATTATAAACTGAGCGGCCGTAGAGCTTTGGCTTAGAATTCGGGAGCTCGTGGGTTCGATCCCAGCGTCCGACCATCCTAACTAAGACTTTCTCAGGGATTTTCCTATTATACCAGGCAAATACCGGGAAGGTACCTTCAAGTTAGGGCCTGGCCGATATCTTCCCGCGTTCTTTTCCCTTCCCTATCCTGGCCTAAGCCTGAGATACCTAAATGCCATAAATAAAATTCAAATTTCAAATTATAAGAATTACGAACATGAATCTTCCCATGCTTCTAAATACTCCCAATATATTTTTTTAATCGTTTCCAGTATAATCTTTGCTATTAGGGTTAAATTTTAATTATTATAAATGACTATCTCGGTAACAAGGTTATTAATATCTGCTTATTTATTCAATAGAAGGTGTAAGTAGATTCGATAGGAAACAAATCAAAACAAATTTAGGAACATTTTTTATAGAAATTTTAAAACATGCAACACGAAATTAATGTTAGCAAAGTCGAAATTGTGAAGCAATTTATGAAAAATGGGATCTTAATTCATACAAAATATTTTCTCGGACTGATTCTTTTTACCGCTTTCCTACCAACGCTATTTGTGAGTTTATGTAGTATTAGGCCTACTTAACAATAGTGCAAATTGGTGTCAGTGTAGTTGCAGTAGTTTATTTAACTGAAGACTTGAGAAAATGAAAAGTGTGCGCAAGATTTGTTCCGCATGCACGGAACACAGATTAAACAATTTTTGGCTCAAAGACAAATCGTAACCTTGCACCACCACCCTTACTCTCCAGACCTGTCTCCGTCCGATAATTTTCAATTCCGAAGGTGAAGTTTCAACTAAAGGGTGAAAAATTCGATACTATCAAGAAGATTCAAAATGCTGTGACCAACTAGCTGAACAGGATTCCAGCAGAAGAGTTTTCTAAGGCCATGAAAAGGTTAGAAATACGTGTTCAGCAGTGTATTGCTTCAAATGGAGCCTAATTTGAACAAAAAAACTTTAAAAAATGATACCAGCCTTCTTACTTTTTTCCAATGGCCCTAGTCCGGGAACTTATGGACCGGACTGTGTAGTTAAAATGCTTAAATTTAAAGTGGGAACACAGCATAAGTTTGGTCTTACGGTTATAAACCTACCCTTTATTTTTAGTGTTAGATTAACTTATAAATGGGAGCTTCAAACATTAATAAGTAAACCCAACTTTAATTAATAAATGCATTTAAGTTAATTTATAACCTTAAAAGTTTGGAATAATGCTTGAATTGAACGCCGACTCACTATAATAATTTCGTCCATGGTAACTTACTTAATAAATTAACTATTTGAAGCTCAACAGTGTAGTTATAATGTACGAGTAGTTATCGTTTAGAGTTTTAATATATTTTTGCTTTTACCCGAACTTCAGTTTTCTTAGCTAACCTTTTATTTCGCGTTGACTACGTTTTGTTTGTAATTTCACTCGATTGCTGTTAATAACAATTTTTTATGGATGTTATGTAAATTGTCCAAGATTACTCTATTTTGGTAATGCGGAGAAGTTAAGAAACGTACGTTTATGGTGTTTTAACTTTCTTACATTTCTTTCGATGACGTATTGAATATACGTATAACTTTACCTTTTATTTATACTTTTTCTTAATCATACACAGTATTAATAGTTAATAATTTTATCTTTAATAAAATTTCATTATGATTTATTTTTCCGTCTGCCTCTGACTGAGGAGAAAATTTAGCATCTCCCTTACAATTTCAGTAATAAAAGCACATTGCACTGTTGCTAAAAAAAAATGCAATCAAAACTTAAGCTCCCAAAGAAATAACTTTTGCTGTGAAAAATATTATGTTCTAAATAGTATGTAAACATTTAGCTCGGATCCAAAAGGAAACTATCAAACGTAATGTGAGGATATTGCGGTATATTTAGCTGAACTGTGTATTTGCCATATAATGACTAAGCTATTGCATTACGCTATAATGAAATAGGTATGTCAGCCAGTGTATTAAGAATAAGTTCCTGAAATTAATTTGAAATCCTGACAAAATAAAATTTGAAACTTAGGCATTACTTGTAATAATGCAGTCAATTCTGGTGATGGGTAGGTATTGCTTGACACACGGAATTACTTCTTTGAGACTCAAGATTATGGAACAGATTTGTACGATAAACCAAAGTGCAGTAACAGTTATATCAAAATCAGAAACATTGAAACTAAGGTGGTGCTGGAAAACGTATTCATAGATCTATAGGCCCCTTTTCGAGAGCGCGTATCATTCGATTTCCTACCCCGGGATTTACCTATCTGCAAAGTTTTGTATACCAATATTCTGAGCATAAAGTTCAAAGTGTTTTTTTTTGAAAGATCTATAAAGAAAACTTTCAATCATCATTTTCTCAAAACCTAATTTTATATATAGGATCTTTTCGTACACCCACCTAATTACAATGTAAATAAATGTCTTCATGATGTTTTAGGTTACCTGCTATCGATAAACTATGGATACACTGATATGGATCTTCCCCCATTATTATACATTATTCGAGCAAGGAAGAATGTAGAAAGAGACTGTCGCTGGCTGATCTTGTATATACCATCTCAATAGGCGTCTATTTTGATTGAGAAATACAACGCAACGTTTGAGTTAGGTTATCTTCTGATTATGATTAAGAAGTGTTTTTAATTTATTTACAGCCTTTAGGTATCTTTGGCTCAGGCCTATGATTAAGAGAAGTCAATCAGTAAACGATGACTAAATAAGTAAATAAACAGTAATACTATAAAAGTATCTAAACGCGTTTTATTGTACGAAGATATCTCTTTTGAAAAGAAAAATAATGAACTTTTCATTGCTTGTAAGAAAACCACTTTCTCTGTAGTACGCGTAAATTCAAAGATTACTTATTCTCATTTATACCACAATATTTATGATCCTTTCCTTTAGTTTAACATCTTTCGATAAAATTTCAGTTGCAGAAAGGCCCTTTTCAAAAATAAACCTTACAAAGTTTTTTATTATTATTATTGCGAACCGAGATATAATAGGCCTTTCACTCATTAAATTCAATTCTCTTTTAAGTTACCGCTGATCCATTTCGGGAAAAGAATGAAAATATCGAGTGATTGTTGCTCCGTTAGTAAAGCGTTGCCTTAGCATTGGAAGGATCGTTGGTGTGTACTGAGCGATTGCCTATCCTGACTGAGGTTTTTCCTAGTTTCCTTCCGTAGCACTATGCAATCGCTGGGATGGTACATTGAATAAGGTTAAGGCCTTTCTTCCCAAACTTCTTCTGTTGCTATTGTTGCTGTTCTAGTTTGTCTCCAATGTAAACTAGTCTCTATACTATATTTAGAATTTGTTACATAAATAAACCAATCAATTTCCAACTCCCATTTTTATGTTTACACTTTACAATCTGTAAAGCATTTCTCACACTAAACAGTAACGCTAAGTACTTTAATGATAAGTAACACTCCTGGTGGCAAAAATACACTCCGAAGTAGATGAAGAAAACACCTAATATTTAATTTTATATACTGTATATTCGTTAGCAATATGTATTATGCTCTTTCCTTTGCTGGTGTATATAAAACTAGTTAATACCAAATGACATATAGTGATGCAAATGACGTGATCGACCAAGATTTTTATTATATGCATATTTATAAAGCAAGGAATAACACATATACTGATAGGAGTACGATCTTAAGCTACAACTGTGCAATTACGACTATGATACAGAAAGAACATTCCGTCTCTCGAAGAATATTCGTCTAGTCTCTCTCTCTCTCTAAAAAAAATGGTATTTTCTTTCACTTAAAAGTAAATTCCAAACGAGTGTGTAATAGACAGTACTCCCTGATTAGAAGGTCAAAGTTCCTCGTTAAGTCAACCCTTCTAATATTGCAGCCCCGAGCTTGAGGTTGTTTGAAGGAGCTGCAATATTGGAGTCGTCGGAAGAAGATAAGATAGGAAAAGACCACCGCCTAAAAGAACACCACAAGAGCAGAAAAGATACGAAAGAAGAAAACGAGAAAGAAAGTAGTTCACGTATGTTATTCCATTGTGTGGGGAAAAAGTTTGGCAACGAAGAAGCGACGTCGCTCGCTCCGGGTACCATGGTCGCTGATTAGGTTATAGTCCCCTGGCGACTGCGGGAAGAGGAGGGAGGACGTTTTAATCCCGTTATCTCCTCACTCAGCTGGAAGTTCGAAGGGAGGCTTTTTCCAGCCGGAAGGCGGAAAGGAGTGAGAAAACAGATGAAAACTAGATGGAGAGGGAGTAGATTGCTTGTATTGTCCAGCAACTCATTTTTTCTATTTTCATACTAGATCTTATTTTCTTACTAGATATTAATGTTCGTGAATGAAAGTATTCAGCGGCCGTGGTTCAGTTGCTATCGGCTTGACTTCACATGCGAAAGTTCATGAGTTCGCGTCCAGCGGCCACCTATCATGGCTGAGGTATTCATCCCCCACCCTCCCAGTTGCACAAGGCAAAAAGCTTGATGATACCTTGAATAAGGTCAGGACCTATTACGTCTCATAACCTTCCCTTTCCTTTGCTGATTTTTGATGTTGTTATTCTTATTAAATATTCAATATAAAATGGTGGTTGTGTGATATATGTGGAGCTCGTTAAACGAATGCAATTTCAAGTCTTGCGATTTCACTTGAACAACCTAAATATTAGTAAACAAAAACAAAGGTTTAAATAGAACGACTTGAGAATAAATTTGATCTTGAAAAAGTCGAACTCAAGTCAATTTATTATATAAGTAAATTTATGTTCTAATTTCCGTTCTGATAAGGTTTACAATTAAAGTGTTCCGTTCAAAATTAAAAGAAACATTGTTTTCCCGTATATATATATATATATATATATATATATATATATATATATATATATACGGGGAGGGGCCTCATCCACTAGTGGATTGAATATGTCTGTGACTTATTATATATATATATATTAGCTTAGCTTCCTTAAAACACATCATAATTACCTCCTTAAACCTTTCATTTTACTATACAATAATATATTACAATCATTAAATTCCATGGTTAAAATATAAACAATATTTGAAGCTGCTTTCTTTACGGAATGAAATATGGTAGAATTAAACAGTGAACGTGTATTTTATTCCGAAAATATAATGGATTATAACACGGAAATAATAAAAACTAAGTTTGAACGATATTTAATAGTTACAATGAAATTTACTAGACATTTCGTACATGATTTGGTTAACTCTCAGTCTATATACTCATTTTTTCTGAGACTTTTAAATTTAATTGAAGGGAAATATTGACAATGTACAAAAACATATTAAGTGGTAAGCATTTGTTAATTGGTGTAATATCCGGACCTGTGTTTAGAGCAAAAGGAAGATAAATTCCAGGATCTACCTTCTGTTTACTCACAACTATTCAGATGGTCATCTTCTGTCACAATTTAATATACAAACAAATAAAGATCCAAACTGTTGTTGTATTACCAGATCGGGCACATTTTTGGTGTTTGAAATGAAACACACATTTGACCAGTGCAGCCCCCTCATTCAATTGGGAGCTCTTCAATTGTTTTTCTAACATATAAATTTGTACCTACGTATAAGAGTACTTCTGTTTTGCAATTAGAGACTATTGATATGTACAAATGTTCACACGTGTCTTCCTCCCTACCGGTACTTTTGCCATCTGCAGTGTTCAAAACAGCACATTTCCAGTGGCGTTATTTCAGGCTTTGCTGGAGAGGGGGGCAAGATCATTGAGGAAAAGACCATTTTGATACATCGCTTGGCGCATCTCACCTGTTTCCAAGCATTATTTTTGCTTATACTCTGCATATACGCAATTCACAGTATCATCCACATACTTGCACCAATGACTGGGTACCTTATTTGTTGACCTTAGAGCTATTTTTACACTATTTTCTTTAGTTCACAATGGTTCGTGGTGTCTTCAAATCTTGCAACGTTAATTTAACTCATTTTCCGACGTCATAGAATGATGACATCTTGCACAGCGATGTAAGTCGGATGACATTACGATATTTCATGGTTACTTTCATATATTCTATATACGTATTTATATGTATTAAAAGTATATTTTAACATTTATTTTAATACAGACTTATTTATCCTAAAATAAATACTAATCAGCAATGATGTGAGGTTATGCTGGTTGCCTAACACTTTAGGATTTGGTTCACAAAACAGCTTGTAAAAAATTAACAAAAAGGTTTTTAAAGACATTCTTTTCTTAAACAATTCGTACTAAAAAGTAAAAAAATAATTTTGTTTATGCATAACTAAAAAGAAAAGCACTGGACGCGCCAATTGAAGAATTTATAGTGACTGTATATGAGAGCGTGCCACGTGCTTTTCTTTTTAGCCATGCATAAACAACATTATTTTTTACTTTTTAGTATGAATTGTTTAAGAAAAGAATGTCCTAAAAAGCTTTTTTATTATTTTCTATCAAATGTCTCCATGTAAAAATTCGCGATCACAGGAGACATCCTTTGTTCATAAAACTTCCTATCGAACATGAAATACGTGGATATCATCACATGCTCAAAAACTTCAGTTGTTTCTTGTGGGAAAATTGTTCTTAATTCTTGAAGTTTATATTGTAGAGATACTTTAGAAAATAAAGCTGTAGCACTGAAGCTTACTAAGATATCTATCTATATTCATCGTTATATGTTTTAATTCTTTCACAAACTCATATGAATTCCTCACATGATGTATACTTTCTCCCAGATATGGCTTCAGAAGCGTTGCTAAGTATTTTGCCAATTTATAGGTTGGAAACCTTACTGATCTGACTATTGGTCTCACTGTAGTAGAACTACAGATAGGTATGAGTAAGTTTCATTAATTCAGGTTCGTTTTCACGGCAAATCCCTGATAGGGAAATCCAAAGAAGTATCGACTCTCAAGTTGTTTCTAAGTTTTCCTTCCCAATAAAAGAACAGAAGAAATATTTACAAGACGAATACAGCTTATGATTTTCAGTTGCTTTTTAGGAAGCACAGAAAGAGAATTGATTTTCGGAGAACGCCAAAGAGCGTTATTCAAAAGAATAATTCGTAAGTAGTTTCAGTTCAGAGCAAAAGCTTAAAATTTGTTAAGAAAATGTTAAAAAAAATATGCAGCCAAAAGAATAAGTTCAAGTTTATAGCTACCTCTGGGTAGCGTTTCAAGAGAATCTCGATCTCTCAGTCGACTACCATGTTCCTCTTACGATGTCAAAAAATATATCATGCTCTGTGTTTAGAGCCTATAGATTATATACACAAGAAGACTGAAATTTAACAACAGACGAGATATTATTCGCTTGTTTTCAAAAACAAGGTTCCTATCTTGCTTTGACAGAGGTGTTTGTCGTTTGTTGGTTTTAAAAGAAGTGATATTTGACTACTTATCTCGTTTGCTTTTATCTTTCTGTTTTCCTTTACATTAACACATTATATCTTGTTAGTTGGGTCAGAGTTACTTAAATTACAAAGTACAACTTCGTGGTTTATGTCACATAATTCAGATCTTTCTAGTTACAAATACATATCTGCACAAAAGAATTTCACGGGTACATGAATAGGTTTTGTCTTGCTGGTTAAAAGAAAAAGAAAGAAAGAAAAAAATTAAAAAACAAAAATATAACATAACATTGATACCTCTATTACGCTTCCCTTCTTATCGAAAACAACATTTTAATTTGGAAAAAAAATGTTTTTTTGTTTATCTTATTTTATCCTTTAATATTGGTGTTCGTTTAGAGGTTAACGAAATATCTTCTAACTCTTTGTCATCTATTTTAGCTGTTAGATGGCTTAAGATTACTGCTTTCTCGGTAACATCTTCACGATGTTGTATTTTATTTACAATAGTTGGTTTAAAACATATTTGTTTAAAACAAGAATCATCATTATCATGTCTGTACCATTTGCACATTACTTTAAAACATTTACAAAATTTACAAATACAAAAGATAATTATTATTATAATTAGTACTGCACAAAATATAGAGAAAGTTGATAATTTTGAAAGTACATCTTGGTGAGTTAATTTCCATTGTTGCTCAATTATTTGCTGTTGAATCTCATCTACTTTATGACTTGCTAATTTCAAATCACTTACTACATTGATAACATGTTTTAAAGGCAAGTCTATAGATATATCTTGGAAGGAAATTTCTTTGTCTAATAACTCGCAACAGTCAAATGTTAAGTTAAATTTTGGAATCGCATCCTTAAAAGTAATATTTGTTTCTAAAATAATTTGCGCTTTTATCAAAGTTCTTATGCCGTAAGCTTTACAGTTTACGTCTAAAAGTATTTTACCAGAACCTACCAAATGTACATCATAAGGTTCCCTTGATTTACATCCTATAGTGATTTATTTAATTTCATTGACGATGAAGAGCCAATCATTATTACCAAGGGCAATAACCATTAATTTATCTAATGCTACTATTCTCTGATTACAGTCTTCTGGTACTTTCCGCACAAATTGTAACAATTTGGCTTCGCATTCTTTGTGTAGATGTGTTGACAAGATGGGAAAAGATTGTTTGCAAATGAATGAATTACTAGTCAGAGATCTACATGTCTTAAATTCAGCTTCACTCAGTTTAAAATAATATTGCTTTGTATTATCTACTAACAATATTTCTTTTTCTGGTTCAATAAACAAATACTTGTTACTCGAATTTGAAATTTTAAATGGAAATGGAATTATTTTGTAAGTATAGTACTTTACATTTTCAGTTAACGGAATTCTAATTACATATGCCAACACACCATTATTAATAAACACATCAAAGGATAATATTTTTAATAATATATACACATATGATACACTTGCTGGAATAGGAAGAGATACTCCAGTATTCAGTTCACTCTGACTTTGTCTAAAATGCTTGAACATTTCATACGCAGTAATTATATGGGGTTGAAGGATCCCCCTTTTGAGCATTTAGGACAGCTCTTAATACAATGTCGTACTCCAATCTGAGGTCTCTACACATTTGATCTAAATTCTGAATATGTTCGTTCAAAAGTAATTTAAATTTGAGATTTAGGTATTCTTTAGTTAATTTATTTGTTCTTTCATTTAAAGCATCTTCGAAGTGACCTAAATTTTTTGTTAACAATTGTTCATTTTCTTCTAACGAATACAAAGTGTTATTAATAGATTGTAATGTTGATTTTACAACCACCATTTGTTCTTTGCTTAATTATAAGAAATCCATCTGTTCAGATTCTGATTTATTAATTTGATTGGTGAATTGAGCTGCATCTTGAGCACCTAAAGTGCCGAATAAGACATTTGAAATTTCTCCTATAAAATTAAATACACCTGTTTTCTTTCTATGTGTTTGTTCTGCCACTCTTGTTATTTTATTTATTATGTTCCTATTTCCTTGAATACCCTTTAGTTTATGTGGAATTTGATTAGAAACTAAAGTGTCACAATTTGTTTTGTTACCTTGCACCAAGTTGTGCATACACATTTGTTTAGTTACCACCATATACTTATTAATTAACTTGTAATTATATTCTAAGTTTGTCAGATTCACGAAGACCACCAGTCGCCAATCTACATTATACAATTGTGTTGTTCCCAAAAGATTATAGTACAATCCAGGGGAATCTGGAAATTTCTCAATTCGAATACCAAGTTCATCACTTGCAAAGGTTGTTCCCAAGAACATTAATAGGATGAAAACGAAATCTATTTCCTGAAATGGTTAGAGAGCTAGTATAAATTTCTAATGTTAATTGAATTTTAATAATATAGTTTTAACCTATTTGCATGTACATATACCGGCTTGCCTCCTTTCTTAATTTTGCAATTGACACCTTCCGTTTCAAGAACATTATAGGGCCCATCCCAAAAAGAACTCAATTTCCTGGATCTTTACATGGGCACAATTTGCATCTGTATAGCTTCTCTGGTACCTGCGTTCAAACCCTTGCATTTCATTTGAAAATCACTTCGTAATCTCTTTGGGTACGGATTGAAAAAACTCTTGCCTACGATTAGACGCATCATGCATCTCCTGTGCATGGAACAGGTGGAATCTCTCTCCATTATTTATACCGCTATCAAGCGTATCTTGATTAAAACAACAACGTACATGTTTATTATGCGAACCTTTTCTTTGCTGTTTTAACCTACAAACAGCTTCAATGTGTTCCGTTTTTTTTTTACAGAAATGACAAATGATACTTTTCTTATGCATGCGTTGGTTAGATTTTAATTGATGGTTATCTACTTTACTTTTGTGAGACAATTGGTTTAATTCTTCCTCAAGGCAAATTTCAATCGTACCTCCAAGAGATAATTTGTCACCTTCCTTACTACGTACAACCATTTTAATTTTCTCATCTGCCAAACCTTGAACGAATGAGGCCTTGGCTAGATGTTTGATGAGTGCTACTGCCCCGGCTACATCTGCTAGAAGCAGTAATCGAACTGCTGCCTCTTTGAGTTTACAGGGAATCAATTTTCGAACCCCATTCTGCAATGCCTTTAAATTTGCCTTGACGCGCACTGAACAAACTGTATGCATAATAATCGATCGTGCGTCTAATAGAATAATTAGACCATGCATAATAATAGATCGTGCGTCTAATAGAATAATATATTTAATTTCCAAGCACCGCAAACAATATAAATATCCAAATTCTTAAAATATGAACAAAACAATGACAAATCCCTATTCGTTCACCTAAACCTTCAGGTCAAAACATGTTTTTGGGCAGAACATCCATCATCATCATCATTTTTAATATCTAGCAAGCATTTCCCAAGTCTGCATTAAGAAACTGCAGGCAGGCAAGTTCTGAGTTCAACTCCCGGCGCTTACATCAAATTTCACTAAAGGGTTTGACTCTACAACAAGACAATCTAAATTATTAAGAATCAAAAAATGCATTAAAATCACTTCCAACATCCTCTCCTTTAACTTATTCCAACTTGGGTCCTACAGACCACAATCAAAATATTAACAGGCATCATATTTCTGCGAAATCTTTCAATGTGATTCAAATTCAAGATTATATTAAGAGAGAAATTCAATTATAAGTATTTAATATGGTTCCAAAAATATAATGAAAGAATGAATGCCGAATTCGAATCCCGTCTATCTTCAAGATGCTGCTATCTACTAAAAATATAAGATAATTAAAATAAAGTACTTACTCTTCCACTGATATCAATAATCTTGTAAAACAACGTTCAACTTGCAAATAAACTCAAACAAAATTAAAAGCAGAGTCTATCAATAATTTATCAAAGAGAAAACTTGTAAAACAGTAAAGCCGTTCAAAGTAGTTTTATAATTGTAAATTCTTCCAGAATTTTCTTAAGCGTCCCTCAACGAAACCATCTAATCTCTTTATTATTTAAAAGGTTTTCCGGAAAGCATAGCAGGTCTTCTAGCGCTCATAAATGGTTAATACCTCTTCTTTTTTTCAATTCATAGCTAGTTGAAAACAAAAAAGAAAAACATCGTTACAGTTGTAAAACAGATTTTTATCACAGCGTAATAAAAATTAGATTAGCCGCTCCTCATAATGTACAATATACACCCAATAATGTTATTTTAATTATTTAAAACGATTTATGGCTGTGTTTCCACATTTTCTTATCCTTTAGCGGCCCCTCTCGAAAGCAATTGCTTGCAGCAATTAAGCCTTGGTTACAATAAATGCAGTACCCAAAATTTTCTAAACAGGTAGTCTTTATTCTTGTAGTGCCGCAACTCTTTTTCTTTTCCAAAAAAGTCTTGATCTATAAATCATAAATCTCCGCTTCCGTTGTAAACTTAGAAGCAAAACAAGTGACAAACAAAGTTCAATATAACTACATTGTCTGTTTAGTATCCAAATTTTCAAAATATCCTCATTGCTAGCAATACCGACAATACAGGGATATAAATCTATTTACAATTCTTGTCATATCAACTCTTCTGGTTTATTCCAGTGTTCAATAGGAGTCCTTCTCGAAATGAGTGTTTTCAATAAGAAAAAGGTCGTCAAAATCTCACTTCAAAAGAGAAATTATACGGTTCTTTTCTGTCGCCAATATGTTTTATTGCATGTCGGCCAAAATAAATCTAGCACAAGGGTTCTTTGACCGCTGCCACTGGCAGATGCATCACAGAGAAATTTCCAGAAATGCTCCGAGCACCTAGGGTGCAAGACAACGAAAATTCTGTTCGCTACAAAAATTTGGGGTCAATAAATAAAATCTTCTCCAATTACATTATTTCAAGCTTCAGTTAAATAAAGCGTTTCCATGCAAATATTAGTAAAGCAAAATCATCCACAGAAAAATTTCTTTTCTAAGGCAGCGAGGTACTAAGTGTCTTTCAGTTGTTCAAAGAATCGTAACTATCAGTATGCATAACATAACTGTGTTTAACTTAAATGATGAATCTCAGAATATGTGTTAATAAATATTATTGTCTGATACACTGTAAAACATTAAAATTTTAAAAAAAATAAGCTATGACGGCGCGTTCTACTGTTTTCGCGATCACCACGGGGCCGTAACATCGGTGGCGGGCCGGCCAACAACGCAAAGCGAGCAAATAGCAAATGGCGGCGGGCCACCGACATGGCGATGACAATTTTAAAACATATTTTTAAAAAAATAGTTAATTCACTAATCACATATCTCTTCTTCTACCATACATACAACCTTCTAACTTGTAGGGGACCTCCCTAACACCTGTAGCATTACCTCATACCAAATACAGCCTGCTACATCCAGTGGCTAAGCCTATAAATCGGATTAAACACGTCCGCTATTTTTTTCAAGAAAGTCTCACCTCTTGTACTCTAGCTAGTATATACTTAAAGTGCACAATATGTTCTGAAAAAATTTACAATATGTTTTAGTTTTACCATGTTTTTAGTGCATAATATATGAACTTTTCATGAAATTAATCTGGAATTCACCACATTTTTGGTGCACAACATACGAACTTTTGATGTACTGATACCCAATTCATGCACAGAAAGTTCATATAATAGTGATAAATGTTCTAAAAGTGATCTGAAAACGTGCTCTGGATAACGTGAACTTCGATAAATATGAAGTTAATATGTGAAAAATATGCACTAAGGGTAAGAAGTCAATAAAAAGACACTTTGAGCAGACAAAAAAAAATCACAATTTTTCAGTAGGTTCATATATTGTATACATGCGTTCATATAAAGTTAATTTTTGGTGAAGTTTTTGTGTGTTTTTGTTCCAGGATTATTTTCAATGTAATATATTTGTTTTGTCTCAATTTGCATGAACTGTACTGCATTTACTGTAAATGTTGTACTTTTATCTTTGACTGCATTCTTAAAACTATTGTACGTATTAGGTTTAAAAGAAGCAATGTAGTGCAAAAATAGGTATGAACGAGTAATTTTTTTCGCTTTTTATGTAAAATTATGAAACAAGCTTAAAAGTTATAATGTACAATTATGAAATGTTTCATCTGCTTGATTTTTAACCAGAAATTATTGCTGTCTTTAGTTTCCAGAGTACCCTACGGAAAACCAGGCCAAATTGCCTAAGATAATTCGATTCCCTTCAAAATAAATAAACTAAGGAGATATATGAATACAAAGTCGATGGTACAAAAAGTTAAAGTTAAATTTAAAATGTAATATTCCAATGAGACAAAAGTCGTATTGGTGCAATGTAAAAATAATGTTATATATGGTAATTAATATTGTGCAAGAATGACAAAGAAATACTAGAATATTACAAATTTCGAAAACATCAATGACAGAAATAAGCCGTAATGAATGAAATACAAATGACTAAGTATTGTGCTATGAATGTTATTCATTGAGAGTTGGAAGATTTAAGCAAGACTTTCCTTGAACTTAAATTATACGGGATTGTAATGTAATACCCCAACAAATTTCCAATGACGATAGTACATTAAAAAATAATAAAACAGTTCACTCGAACCAAGGTAGAAGTTCTGCTGCGTTTCCCACCGCTGCGTTTCCCACCGCTGCGTTCTGCTGCGTGGGAAAATAAAATTTGGAATTTCTTTTCTCCAATACCACTAGCAATAGAGCTGCATTGGCATGGTATCGTTAAAAATCTACTCGTTTTGAAATTGCGTGATCCAAAATTCTGCAATGGGTGTAAAAGGAATTCCCCAAAGGAAGTAACAGATTCCTATAAATTCTTTAGGTATAAACAGGGTCGAACTTCGCGTGAAGTTCCAACAGAGAACACAATTTGTTTACACCAAGTGCATATCTGAAATAGATTATACTGCATGCCGAAAGAGTTTTTTAAAATGTATAATTGCATAGCAACGAGGAATGAAAATTACATGCATTCAATATATGTTTCCTTTGCTATCTGTTAGAGAATATCATTGCCTGGTCAAATAATGGTGATTACGTATATCACTTTTATCCATATGATAAGTGAATCTTATTCATGTTCACTTACTATAAAAGATTTCTAAGAATCGACTAGTTTCTTTGAAGAATTTCTTGCGCACGTATTGCACAATTTTGGACAGCAGATTTGAAATCTTTGACTATAGCGTGCCTAACCAACTCTGTAGTGGAAATGTGAAGCTACAAAGTTTATTTTCCCATGGTTTAGGTTGCCTGTAGCTTGGAAACGCAGCTGAATTCTAATGCTAGAGTCGGCATCCAAGTTACCGGGTTAGTTGTTACAACTCATATGCTTGTTTTAATTACCTGAGTTAACTAATTAAATCTGTGGCTTACGAAATCAACAAGCTCATCATCGCCGTAACAAACGTTCGCCATGGATACCATCATGAGTAAGATCACTCCGGATTTCATCATAAACACCTAGGTGTCGATTACTTCTAATATTTTCGTATCAACGATGTCTTGGTCTTCCTACGGCCTCTTTCCTTCCGCCTTCCCAACCAAGACAGGATATAATATTCATTTCTCCCCCAAACAAGCTACATGGCTTCCCCATCTACTCTACGTGATAATATCGGGCGAATCGTACAGTCTTCGGCGTTCTTCATTATGCAATGTCTTCCATTCTCTGGTCGTCTCTTTCCGTTTCGGTCCGTACATTTTTCTCGAAAACTTAATTTCGAACACACATTTTATGTTCTTCCAGGGTCGTACTCCAACTTTCCCAACCATAAAATACTATTGACGGAATGGCCGTTCTATATATTTTCAATTTTAACTTTCTTCATATTAATCGTGATGTTAGAAGTATTTGAATATAATAGAAACTTGCGTTGCTAACCGATTTTCTATTTCCACAGAATATATTCGTCACATTATTGAAGATGTTCGATGCAAGCACGAGGAATGTGGAGTATACTGTTTGGAACGGAATTTGAAAACAGTTTTCCGAAACTTCGTAAGAAATGTTTAAACTTCACCTTCAGAAAGACACGACTATTCACACTTCATGAGTAAAATTCCAATAAGATAATTTATCCAAATGTGTACAAAAAATGTAAAAGAAGTGTAGCTTTAGCGTGTACTGAGCCGCGCTCTAGAATTGCCACTGACACTATATTTTTCAAAGAACAGAAGCACATTCATCAGTAATTTAATCATTCCAAGTTATAATAAACATCAGACACGAAATTTAAACTGTGTTACGTTTTGCATATAAATCCACATACTATGAAAGCGTATGAAACTTAAATTAAATATTATCCGACTGGAAAAATTTAGGTATTAACAATGTATTTTAAAGCTATGTTTCAAATTATGAACAAAGAAAACCGATGAAAAAAATAATTGGAAACTTCAGTTAATGTATTCAGGATACTATTTAGGTTCTCCGTTGTAAAATTACAAATATATAGTCTCTGCAGAGCTGAAAAGAAATATAAAGATACGATTTTCAATCACATGTAAATGTATCCGTCGCCAATAGGACATAAAAAAACAAGTGTTAATTTGCTCCCCGTAATTGCCATCGCATCTCACCACGCACGAAAGGAGACAGATGAACGTTTAATTTTTTGATTCGCTACTTCAATTTCCTGATTAGAAAACGAGTTCATGAAAATATACATACGTGTATATGTTAGCGATGTTTAACTGTTTCCTGTATTTGCAGCAAAAATGGACTGTTTCAATTATGTAATGTGTTTACGATCTGGTGGTAACGGCAATGAATTGAAATGAAAAATAAATTAGTACTATATTGGCTCGTACCAAAAGGAAGATAAATAAACGCTTTAATTCTAGCTTTCTAAAGACACTGGGATTTTATTCAATTTTAGGTCTAATTATTTTTCGACTTTTATTCAAATCTGGATTTTGAAATCATGGAATAAGCTCCGCCAGAAAAAGTAAATCATATTTCTTAGCGGGCATCTGTATTAAAGCGGGCACCTAATATTCTTAGACCATATCTCGTAATTTTTGTGGCTTATTTGACACTCAATTTTAGTAGCTCCCAAAATGATTTATAGTAATATCAAGACAGTCAAATTGTGGACTATTTTCTGTAGTCGAATCCTAGAGATTTACGTCACAAGCGATAAGAACACAGACCAGAGAGACCAATCTTTTTAAAAGCTTCGAACAAAGTCGTCTTTATATATATATATAAAGAGTGTGTATAACCAGCGACCGTAGCTCATTTGGTAGAGCGTTGGCTTAGCAATCGGAGGGTTCTGGGAATTATCCCAAAATCAACTTATCCTGAGTGAGGTTTTCCCACGCATTATCTACAGTAATATCAGAGAAATGTCGGGATGATACCTATAAACTAGATCCTGGACAACTACATTCCAATATTCTTTCTCACAGAGACGTCTAGAGGCCCTATTTGAAATTCAAAGAAAGTGTGTTATTTTTAAATTATTTTTAATTGTTAGATATGCATAGTTGAGTAATTTTCTTCCAAGCAAGCGTTTTCAGAGAGCAATAAATAAGGTTTGTCATTGATGTTGACATTAAAATACTATTTATTCGCGGTTTCTCTGTCGTGCTGCCATCATTATCTTCATTGCCTGAAAAGGTTACATATTAAACTCGAGATACTTCACAAACACGGGGTTCCACTGACCTCGGACTGGCCGAGAGGTTAGCGCGCGTGCTATCTATGCCGGTGACCATAGGTTCAATTTCATCCAAGGTCCATTGAATGGAGTGCTTCATTTCGAAGTCCTGTTTGCCAACAACTCTAGGTAATTCTGTCAAACAACACTATTGCTGACCATAAAAGGCTAACCATTATTATCGATAGCTCAGTTGTTAAACAAAACTTATTAATTATCTGTACCAACAGGGATTCCGCCAAACTTGTAACTTTATTCCTAACTTGTAACTTTATTTAAGCTACTAAAATCTTTTACAGGAAACCTGTAACTTGTTATAAAAATAATATATTAGATTGATGCATAAATTCGTAGCGTTTGTTTGTGGAGTGGCAGCACTGGGGTTGCTAGAAGTTTATTTAACGCTTGTCATTTGCTTGTCATGTGCTTGTGAACACGCCTTGAATTTTGTAGATTTTAAGAAAGTTAGTGTAGTTTGTGGACCATAGAAGATGAAGTGTCAAGTGGAGGAAAACGGACACTTCCGACATATTCTTCTGTTTAACACAGGAGCAAAAGCAGTGGATGCGGCTCGCAACATCTACGCTGTCTGCGGAGAGAATGCCATCGGAGAAAGTACATCAAGGAAATGATTTACTCGTTTCAAACAGGGCCATTTTGACCTGAGTGATTGGCCACGTTCAAGAAGACCATCGAGATTTGATGAAAAGCGTATAAACTCGTTGACTCAAAATGATTTACGTGTGCCAACCGAAGAATTGGTAAATGTAATATGCTTTGACCAGTCTACCATCGTGCAACATTGCATTCCACGACAAAAGTTCAAAAATAGCGTGAGTGAATACAGCACACTTTAAGCGAAAACATGAAATATCAGCAGATGGATATTTGTACTTCTTTGCTCCTCATTAGCTCAAGAACAACATCAATCATTCCTGTCCAGGATTGTTACTGGTAACAAGAAATATAACCATCACTGCTGACGTTTATTACCAACAACTCAGACGCATTGTGACCTCAATTCAAGAGAATCGATCGGGAAGACTGCATCAAGTGTTGCTGCAACACGATAAGGCACGCCAGCACTCAGTCAGAATGACAAAAGCAGTTATACAGGAGCTTGGTTGAGAGGTTCTTCCGCATCCTTCTTATTCCCATGATCTTGCGCCCTTGCAAACTTTTCCATTCTCTATTTGAATTTGAAATTTATTTTAGGTCTTTAGACAACTTTTGGCGCAGTCAGAATGAATGATGAGATGATTGGTGGAATTAAGAAAGTGGGAAGAAACGGGATAATCCCGAGAAACCCCAGCACATGGTGTTTGTCCACCACAAAACTCGGATGACACGATCCTGGATCGAAGAGAGGTGAGCGCTCTACCACTGAGCCACCGCGCCCCCTTCCGTTCTCTATAGAACAATATCGAAGAAAACTCATTTGACTTCGAAAATTGTCATCAAACTTGGATGGACAACTTCTTTAACTCCAAACCAGCAGATTTCTACATGAGTGAAATCGAAAAATTGTTCCAGCGTTGGCAGGTGATCATAGGTAATGCAATAAAATATATTAATGATTAGTTTCTATCTTTCTTGCATCTCAAATGTATATAAAATAAAATAAATTGCCACAAGGAAAAAAAACCGTTACGGATTTATACATCAACGGGTTGAGTGGAAGAAAAGGTTATGCTATTTAAAAGAAGAATAAACGAAATTAAATGAAACCTAATACTATTGTATAGGAAACTATTCAACTAGAAATCGGTGACGCAGTGTACACAAGATGTAATCAAACATGCTTGTTCAAAGTAATAGAAGTGCACTTGTTTACAGTGTAATAGAAGATACAGTGATAGACACTTGAAATAGCCTATTTACCACAATTGGAAAGAACACTATTTGTCGTGACAAAACCGATTGGATGTTGTTGTGACAGAACCGGTTAATTTAATTAAAAATGGTTGGTAACTTGATAGCTATATTAAAAGTGTCTATAGTTTCAAAGCACACAAGGTATGTTATGTACTAATAGTAGAAAATGACTAAGTTGTTTTACAAATTGGCCTGTTTTCGTTACTCTATGTATATAGTTAGTTCGGACTAAGCTCAAAATAAAGTTTACAGAAAACTATTTTCTGATTTATATAATCCATTTTGACACACCACGATCGAATAAATATAAAATACAGCGTTTACCCTAATACAAATATTTTACAATATTTCAAACACATGGGATAAATAGTTGACAAAAATCCTCTTGTTAACTTTGTAGCGTTTGTTAGCGTCATGTTTTGTTTAGAACAAAGATTTTGTATCCCCAGGAGAATGATTTTCACTTCCCAGGAACGTCATCCTTCAGATCTGTGACAGATTAGTTATCTCTGAAGCGTAAACATGCATACTTAGATTAACGGCTTTCATTCAAAAATTATTATTCACCATTAAACTATAAATAATAATTTCTATATTTTACTGCGATGGCTATAGCAACACTTCTTCTCTTCCTCCTTCTACTACACTACTACTAATAATAAGTAGCTGAAACTCGTGGTCTGCGCTCGCACTATTTAGAAATGTTTGGCAACGCTGAGAACTGTGACCTTTGAAGGGTAAGGACTTGTACAACGTACTTTTATGGTGTCGAATAATGTTCATACAAAATTTTGGTACAGATTCGTCCAACTGTATAATAGCCTTTCGAAAAATTGTATTTTAAGATAGGTTTGCAGCACTGAAAATTAAGGTCCTTAGGGTCGCGAACACACTCAGTATTTTTCTATTCTGTCGGGTAATGTTTACGTCAAGTTTGTTACGGATTCTTAAAACGGTATAGAAAAAATCTGAAATATTTAATTTGTAAAATTGGTTAGCAGCACTGAAAATTGCGGCTTATGAAGTAACTTTATCACCTTCCCCAGTACATAAATATAACGTTTGGTCCGGATATATCCAACGGTATTGAAGTAATCTGATATATTAAAGCTTTAAAACTGGTTGGTAATATTGATAAATGCGGCACGCACCTGCAGCCCCAGAGAACATTGTGCGTAGAAAAGAAATAATTTAAACCGGCGTCCTCTTTACGGTAGATATTAATTATAAATTAAAATTACACACATCGTGCCACTCTTAAAATCTGTCCCAATGTAAGATCTAATGTGATCTTTTAGATCATAATGGTAGTAGATAAACTTTTGGTAATCTTTATTTTCTATGTAGAGCTATCCCCCTGTGCGACACGCACGCACTGTGAACGGCACATGGGGGATGTGGAAGTAGAGGTACGAAGTGAGTTGACCTACGGTATGAAGTGAGTTGGGTGGTCAGTCCCACGCTTGGCCGCCTTTACCTTCCCCAGGTGCCCAGGAATACCAAGGACACTCTGGTACTCAATTTAATAGGAGGCTGAGTGCATCTCAGAGCGTCAGGCGAGAAAAGTCTCCAGTGCCCTGGACGGGATTTGAACCCGGGTTGCCCCATTTGTAGTCACACACGCTACCGCCTGAGCCACGGCGACTCCAAACTTTATTTTCTATGGGCCATGTTAACTTTTGACTTCTTCCCGTCACGATTATACGAGTGCAACGCTTGTTAAAATTCACAAATATCCATGCCTCAGGCAGGATTCAAACATACAACCTTGGAGATGCTGGGCTAATGGCTCAGACCACATAACTACCTCGGTCGGCTATAAGGGAAGAAGAATCTAACCATTAAAATTAATTATGAAATTTGCGATCTAGTTTCAATTAACGAATATTTTCCCTGACTAAATGCAGCGGATGAAACTCTTAATATCACCAACATGGAAAAATTTTGTTGTTAACTACGTCAATGACGAGTATGTGATATGGGTCATGGTGGCTCAGTTGGCAGAGCGCTCACTCATTCCACCAATTCACCTCATCATCCAGACTGCCTGAACCAAAGTTGCCCAAAGGCCTTAAGATAGATTCAAATGAGTATATGATGTCTTTTTAAAAAACAGTTTATTCACGTGACTCACAAGTAAAGTACCCGAAGGGAGGACTCGAGTTGCTCACCAAGTGATACCTTAAATTGAAGCTAGTGACGAGTATAGTACACCTGTGAAATCCTAGCTGCAGAGCTCCAGGAATAAAAAGGTTATGGCGGGTCAAAGTTCAAAGAGAAAGCGAATTTAGCTGCTTGTGATGTCCATGTTGTGCTGATTATCCCGATGGTAATACGTCGTCAGTTGTTACCAATTAATGTAATGTGTAGAATGATATCCCTCTCTCTGTCTGATCTCCCGCTTTCTGTTATTCGTGTATGAATGTCCTTGTGCATGTTTGCTCCTGTTATTGATGTCAATAAAAGTTCTTTTTTCTTTTCGTTCCAGAAAATGGAAGCAGGTGCTATCGTTCATGCTCTGTATGAGAAATATGGATTTGTTAATAGGAGAATGAATAGGTATGAAGATTCATTGTACAAACAAATAGTGGAGATACTTGAGGACAAGTTGGAAATCATAGAAGAAGTTAGAACTCTTGGATTTGCTGGTGACAGTGATGAAAGCGATGATGGAGACTACGGTGATGACGTCTTTGATGAGGAGATGCCAAGTACATCGCAGGGTTCTCAAACACACCAAGAGTCTCCGACATCTGTAGCTTCTTCAGGTGAAGAATATCAGCCTTCTCAAAAAAAAAAAA
>JAGDQP010029728.1:0-23141 GCA_022664845.1 Lepisma saccharinum | reverse complement strand
TATATTACTTTAATGACCATTTTTGTATGAAATTTTGATCAATTAAAATGATTGATAACTGACAACAGAGTTTGATCAATTAAATTACTCTTAGTAATTGAAAACTGTTCATTAATATAAAAACAGAATAGGAAACATTAAAAATAAAATTGAGCTTAGTTCAAGATAAATATAAAGGGAACCAAGAAAGCTTTGTCGCTTTTTGTGGAGGTCTGTGTTCAATTAGCCCTCACACCGTGAATTGAATGCCAATGGAGATCAGGCTTAGGTCAGTTGTTGGTGTGGGTATAGCCAACATACTACCTGGTTGTGGCAGTTCAGTTACACCGTGAACGTGCGGAAGGACACAGTGAACATGGGACCTCCGCAGATCGTCATAAGGGTGTGTATGCTGTACGAGTTCAAACTGGGGTCAAACGCAGCTGCAGCGGGGCGGAAGATATGCCAGGCCTTTGGTGAGGGTGTTGTGACTACGCGGACAGTGCAGCGGTGGTTTACCAAGTTTAAGGATGGTGACGAAACACTCGAAGACGCACCACGTGCAGGAAGACCAACACAGGTACCAAATGAAGATCTTCAGGCAGCAATTGAGGCGAACAGTGGCCAGACATGTGAGGAACTGGGACTACAATTCAGTGTGAGTGGAGAAACCATTCGGCAGCACCTCCATCAACTTGGGAAGCACTACAAGTTGGGTCGATGGGTCCCACATGATTTGACTCCGGACAAGAAGGCAACGCGAGCAGACACCTGTGTTTCTTTGCTGTCTCGTCTGAGGAAGGAGCCATTTCTGGACAGGGTGTTGACATGTGATGAGAAGTGGGTCCTGTACGAAGCTCCACCGCGCCGTCATCATTGGTTAGCATCCCATGAACCGGTTCCAAACCAGCCGAAACCATCATTGCACCAGAAGAAGGTCCTCCTGTGTGTTTGGTGGACTGCTCGCGGCATCGTGCATCGGGAACTGCTACCAGCTGGCCAGAGCATCAATGCAACTGTGTACTCTCAGCAGTTGAGCCGTGTTCAAGAAAAACTCAAAACTCTGGAGCCAACACTTCTGAATCGCAAAGGATTCCTCCTGTTACAAGATAACGCTAAGCCCCACGTGGCTAGGATGACCCGGGACACTATTCTACGCCTTAGATGGGAAACACTATTGCATCCGCCATACTCCCCGGACATTGCACCGTCCGATTTTCACCTGTTCCATTCCTTGGACAATCACTTTAGAGGACGCCAGTTCAAATCCCTAGTAGAGGTGCAAAATGCACTTGATACCTTCTTCGCTACACGGCCCACCAGGTTCTAACGCGATGGAATCCATGGCCTTCCAGAACGTTGGCAGAAGGTCGTCAATGCTGATGGGGACTATTTTTGATCTTTCAGGTACGTCTTAGGTGACATATCGATGTTCGAAGGTGGTGGGTGAAAAAGGGATAGAACTTTCTTGGTTACCTTATAGATAAAATGTTAGTGAGATTCTCGTGTCTCATACCTGTTGCAAACAGGTTTTTACAGGGTTCTTACAATATTACTTTCATCTTTTTTCCCTGATTTCAAGGTTTCAAACCAACAATTTTCCCTGACCAACGGCATTTAATGATATAAGGATCTAGTAATGAAGAATGCCTGTAAGAGCTAAATAAAGCTTAGTCTAATAACAGTGGATAATCAAACACACACGTAACTTTAAAAAAAAATACTCAGGATTCTGAATTTTGAGACATTTTCAAGTTAAAACATATTCCCATATAGCAATGTATGCTCGAGACAGGCTTGTGACTCGATATCAGCGCCACAAAACAAGTTTAGGACTTGTGCAATTTAGGACCTCTGCAATTTAGGACTTGTGCAATTTAGGACTTATGCAAAATCCAGAAAATTGGTTTCTCGTCTTTTAGGACTTGTGCAATTTAGGACTTGTTCAATTTAGGACTTGTTCAATTTAGGACTTCTGGAAAATCCAGAGAATTGAGCTTCTTGCCTTTTAGGACTTCTGAAATTTAGAACTTCTGAAATTTAGGACTTGTGGTGCTACCCCGCTTAAGAAAAAGGCGCCGAACAAGTCGAGGGCACAAAAGTACTTCGTTTCGGCGGTATAAACTGCCAAAAGTTTGGGAAAATAAACTGTAGAGCTTTTTATTTCCATACCATTGACAGTAGAACTTATTCGGCAGGGTATCCTCAAAGACATCGAACTTGCTCTGTCCCAAAATGCATGTTATAAAACTTAGCAATATCTGCGCAAGGGATTCTCCAAAGAAAATAGGGACTCTCAAATTTTTTTGAAGCAAAGGTGGTCACCACAAGGTAATATCGAAATTTGGCGCTAACAGGAGAAAAAAAAAGAGATTATTAAAAGCGCTAGTTCTAGCGACAAAAGGGTTGAATTGGCATCACTGTCTGAGAGTGACGAAAAGTTGGATGGTTTCCATGGTAACAGTACTTTAAGAAAAACACGTTTCGCGTATTACGTAAGAACGGCTAGATCTATTCCTTTGAAAACAGATGTACTGATAGAGTGAACAATGACCCATGTTTTAGCTGCACCAAAACTTTTTAGTTCATTACGGTTACTATGGTAAACAAGATTCATTTGTTAAATCTTACATTCGCGCCTCATTTGACAACTATTAGGTAAATTTTCTTCAAACTTCATATGATTATATAGGACTCAACCTTTAATCCGTATAGCTTTGAGCTTATACCACATTGGAATGTTAAGTTATTTATCCTCGTCATGGTAACGGGACTGAATTATTTAAGATGTATTCAAGCACTACATCAGGACGAGCGTAAGCCATAGTGCAGTTACCGCTCATAAAATTAATTTTATCTTATCTTGTCAAGCACTACATAGAAATAATTAACTCGATTGCAGCCAAACTTAAAAATAATTTTGTGGGAAAACAGTCTTAAGACCTTAACCGTATTAGAACGTTACAGCATTTATCGTTTCCGTGGTAACGATGCTCAATTAAATAAACACATATTCGTGTATGACGAAGAAACGATTGAACCATTTACAGCCAACGTTGACAGAATAATGGAGGGGAAATACCCATAGGGCTTTAACCGCACTGGAGCGTTAAAAAAAACCTGAACCGTTTCCATGGTTACCAGACTAAGTTTATAAATCATAGCCTAACAGTTAAAACCACCCACTCCGTTCTATTATGTAGACATTGCAAACGATAAAAGCAAGGTAGGAAGGTTATACCTGAATCATTTTCAAAAGAAAATATAGATTCGTAACATTTTTTTTTTTTCTTGAATCATTTAGACCAAAAGGTGTTTGTAACTATTGGTAATGAATGAATCCCTTTCAGTTAAGAATGGCCAAAATGACCTCCATCTTTCTCTTCCTTTTTGTCAGTAATATTATTTCATAATTCATCCTCCGTAGAAAAAAAAAAAGTTCGACAGCGTGAGATTACTGAACGAAAGATGACAATTCATTTATCTTGTTAAACAACCAAGGCTTCTCTGGTGACAGATTATGCTGGTTTTTTTTTCGTCGCTTCACGAGAAAAAACTACTTTTTTCATCCGTCATTTTTTTTTTCTGTTGTCTCATGAGAAGCTTTAAATGGTAGTCTTCGATCGATTCTTGAATCTAGCTTCTTTCTTTGAAGGAAAAGAGTGAGTTTCTCTGTTCCCTGGTGTGTCTTTTAAGTTTTCTTTTAATTCATAGAAAATGTCTTCCTTTTTCTTTTATATTTGAGACAGAAGGGGTTGGAAATTTATCATTCTTATGATTCGACGGGGGGAAACAATGTCAGGAGACAGAATTAAAGGGTTAAAATGAGGGATGATTCTCTGTGTGTGTGCTTCTTTGCGCCTCTACTATTTCTCAACAAAGGGATGATAAATTGTTTCTCAGGAGTTTCCGTCTTCTCTTCTGTGTTACAGTTCTCTTTTGAAACACGTCATTCTTCACACCTAAAAATCTATTTAGTGTGAAACATTATCACTAACTATAGCTGCCGCGGTTTTTATTCCCGGCCTGACTTCACCTACAAGTCCCTTGACCTTGAAAGCACGTGGCGGCATTGTTGCCAACTTGGGCGCTTACACAACACCTGCTCAGCTACAGTTATTGCTCT
Source organism: Lepisma saccharinum (assembly GCA_022664845.1). Taxonomy (NCBI): domain Eukaryota; kingdom Metazoa; phylum Arthropoda; class Insecta; order Zygentoma; family Lepismatidae; genus Lepisma; species Lepisma saccharinum. The sequence goes on along the minus strand of JAGDQP010029728.1, from coordinate 19,036 downwards.
GATCTTTCTTCTTTCTATAATCAGCAACGTTGCATGATCTTAAAAACGGTTTTGTTAAGAAATTTTCTGTTGTATTACGTAACCAGCAGCCAATCATAGGGGTGGTGTTGTCTACTATTTGTTACGCATCTATCTTACTCAAGACCAACTGTTACAACTCGGCAACCTTACTTAGTCAGTTGCATCAAGTTGGCGCCACCCATAACATATACCCCCAGACAAGTATAACCGTTCGTTAGTGCATCGTTTGTGCCCATCACACTAGGCTTATAGTGCTCAATTCTTAAGTACGATAAAATAAACACTATGGGGAGGGGGAATCAATTAAGCCCCCACTCATAAAGAAGTTTAAGACACATCCAGCCCCAAACAGTGCATAAGACACTAACTTTAGTGCATATATAGAAGACAAGTTAGCCCCACCCATAAAGAAATTTTACGATCGTTAGTGCATCGTGTAGGCCCGACAGTGTAACACGAATTTGAGTACACCCTCAGGATTTCGTGCTTGATTAGTTGTGATATTCTGGACAATTCTTACTACTCAAGCCCTAAACTACTCGGGCTAATTAACGGCATGCAGTCTATTGTCTATTATACGATGAGAGTTCCGAAATTTTGTTAATATTTAGTTGTTAGTGTTATCAGACAGAATTCGTGCGGTTGAAATTCGCTCAATAGATAGCGCTGTTTGTTGAGGGGTTTTAACATTTTCAGTTTCAAATACTTTCACTACCCAAGAATATATTAAAAGCTAAAATTTTCCGTGTGTTATTGTAGCGAAGTGCATGTATTATTATTTTTGTGTTACTCAAGTCAAAATCTAGTTTATTGCGAACGTTAATACCTGTTCTTCTAAACCATAAAATTGTATCATTGAATAAGTTCGTGGTGAAAAGTAGCCTATGACAAATCCGTATAGCGCTTTTATGGAAAACTACCTGACTTCTTGGAATCTGACAGTATTAAATCTGCGAGAAATGTGAATCAGTATGAAACCCCTTTGGGGTAAATGGAGAGTGACGCAACAATTCTACTCATAAAAGAAGGGATATCCATTTTGCGAGTGAGTTTATTTGTGTCACTATGGTGGAAGTGTTTCCTTTGTAATAAAATTAAGAGACTTCTTCCGCCATAGTGACACAAAGAAACTCACTTGCAAAATGGATATCACTTCTTTTGTGAGTAGAATTATTGCGTCACTCTTCCCTCTACCATGAAGGGGTTTTATATTGATATCACTTATTTTGTAAGACTGCCTATTAAAGAAAAGTGCATAGTCTTCATACAGAAAGTCAATTTTGAACCATGGTAGGTTCCGTACGTCGAAAACGGTAACTCCTATAAAAAAAATAAGCATTTTTTAAACTCCAATGTGGTCCGCAATTGACCCCCCAAACCCCCTGATACCACCATTTGGGGCTAAATCAAAAAAGACAGACAGAATGATGGACAAACTTTTCGATCATTTGTGAAAATTCTGTAATTCGGCTAAAAAAAAGTCATAACTTTTCAACCCTTTCACCGATTTTGACGTGTGATACATCGTTTGAAATGTATTGAAGCGTAGATTACGGTTCCGCAAGTTCCGGATGCCTATATGGTCTGGGGTCAGTGCTATCATCAGAAATATGAAAGCTTGAATATTTTTTTTACAACTGCGCTAGAGGGTCCCTACCGACCCTTTGTGTGTGTGTGTGTGTATGTCTTAGCAAGAGCTTTCAACTGTAAATTCATGCATCAAAATCGGGCTTTTAATTCGCTAGATTCGCAATTAGTTGTATAAATGTGAGTGCCGCTAACAGACTCGTTTGTGAGCCGTCACTCGAAGAACTACTGTTCTTCATGATTACAAACATCTATTGAAATATTTACGAATCAGTAAACTTCCAAACTACCGTACAATGAAAAGTTTGTTATAAATGATTTCCCTCTGATTACCTTCGATCACTAACAAGTTGCAAGAAGGTATAGGCTAGGCCAGCATTTCTCAACCTTTTTCATGCCGCGAACCCCTTTTATCATATCTTCCGCCCCCACCCCACCGCAAATTAATTTTCTTGTTTATAATCAGCTGTGTCGTTTCTATTAAATAGCGTCCTGAAGGCTTCAACACGTAGACATATATATATATAATTATATATTAAAAACATGGTAGGGCCAATATAGGACAAAGATGGGTACCAAACTTCTGACGTAGAACTGAAATGATAATGTGTTATCACGAAAATAGAACCGAACATTTTGAAACTGGTTAAATCAAAATAGGCCCTGAGTTCGCGCTAACCTAATCAACTTGTGCAATCTTTCGTAATGTTTTAATTCTAGATTTGATTTGCAGTAGACATAATAAATATACTATCAAAAACTATACAACAAATTACATTATTTTTAGTAATTATTAAAAAAAAACAAGTAAAATAAAATATCTTATTTAAAATTAATTAATTTTTAACCTAAAAACCCCAGTCAAATTTATTTCTCAACTTTCCCTCGCGACCCCAATGTTGAAAAGGTGAAAGTCGACTTTCTCACATAAAACTCTTTATATCGAGCTATTCATTGATCCGGGCTTAATCGAAATTCACAATTATAGTTGCAAAGAGATTTTGGAACCAAAAAGCACATTCCTCTGGAATAGAGATAAATATGCTCCCTCTCTATAATTGACAGAAACCATTTCAATTTAAGTTCCAAAAATATAGTGGCGATTTTTCAAATAAAATTATTTAAAATAGCAAGCATTGTGAACAAAGTATATCGTTTAAATGTTCTATTTATCAAAACTCGTGTTTAATATAAGCACCTAATTTATATTTTCTTTCATAGTACATACGTACAAAATTTCCATTCATCTATAAACCTTTAAATATAAATAAGTAGCTCCTTCTTATACAAAGCGCACGTTCCCCAGTAGCACAGAAATGTGCTTTTAACCTTCGTTCCTTAACCGTTATCGGTTGTAAATATATATATATATATAATATACGTTTAATTTATAACATATTTCAACAAAGGCTTGATATTGTTGATAAGATATTAGTTCAACGTGGTCTCAACTGTTATTTTCAACTATGGTATGGATTTCCTTTCATGGGATTCTTCTTAATTTAATTATATTTGTAATTAAAAGCTAATTGAATACTCTTTCGAATGTTGAAAACGCGTTGAATATCAATCTATATTGCAACAAAAATTTGATTACAAGAGAAGAATTATTTATATAATTAGTTTGGCACCAAATTCGTTTCCATCCTATAATTTATCAACATATTATTACATGTGTTTCTTCTTTTCACGTTTGAAATGTGCAATATGTAAAGTTTACTATACCTATAAGAAACATACTAATTTTGCTTTTGAACATTTGTAACTTTTCATTTTCATAGAGTTTGAATTTATAATCCTGGCTCTTTCTGATAGAAATTAAGCAGAAAAAATATCATTCATTCATCATTCATTTTTATGTTCACTTTGCATTCGTAGTCTGGAATATAAGGTATGTCCTATGGTATCTACTGTGTTTGTTACAATGAGTGATTCCGCAAGACCCCACCCTCTATGGGAGTGTAAAACCTAAATCTTTAACTTTATTGCGGACATAAGTTGATAGAGACCGTGCAAAACTCTAGTCCACCCTCCCAAGTTTGACTTTACACCCCCAATCTGAAAATCCTGGCAGAATCCCTGATCACAAAGTATTCCGAACCAGTATGTTTAATAAGCTCCATCGGATTTGCAACCGAACCCCGCGCAAAAAAAAGCATGTGTGTTACACTTTTGACATTATCCTAGATGTGTCTCAAAACTGGAGTTTCACTGGAAATCATTAGTATTTAATCTGACTACCAAGTTTGGTCTCCATTTTGAAAGTGATGACCTCATGAATTTTTGAAGCACCCTTCTTTATATATTCGAAGAGCTCTGAACAAATATAAAATCCAAAAGTCACTTCTATCTTGCTGTTAGATTTGTGGGAAGTGAGCTCTATAGTTTGGGAACTGAACTTAATATTTTTTACTATGTTTAATTTCCATATTTTTATCTTTACTACTTCTTCTTCTTCTTCTTCTCTCTTTCTCTCTCATATCTCTGCCTCTGTCTAACAGACATCCATTGGTTTCAGTGTTCCATTGTATGTGTTTAAATTTCTCCCTCCATCAACTTATGTACGTATATATTGATTCGTCTCGCTTTAATTATTTCATTTTCTCAATACTAATACATGTCTATTTTGAAAGAATAAACCTTGCTTATAATGTTTACTGATTTTAGTTTGGATGTGACGAAGGAAGGAGAAAGAAGGGGTCTGTTTACTAGATACGATTATGGGATAAGAAGGTGCTATTTGGGTTGCCTAGCTTCACTGCGTTCGCTGCGGGAATTTTTTTGATGCGAAGTGTACAATTGGTATCGAAATTCCTCGCCACGTAATTCAATAGATAAACTTTAGTAACAACGAGAGCTATTGGGAAACCAACCTTCGGTAATTTGAAGAGAAGCATAAAAATGTTAAGATATATTAGAGATGGTTACGTACGTACAAAACTATGCTACTTGTCCACGAAGTTTCACTTGCACTCATGTACTGGTCATAACAGAGCACGGGGAATGGCATGCTCCTTCTCGAAGAGAGTTGCCGCTCCTCCCTCGAGTCTTTTCCGAGACCTTGGACAACATTCCCGTACAGACAGAACCAGCAGGAAGATATACAATAAAATTATATGAATCTGCTTGAGAAAGCTTCAATAATACATAAGATTTTCAGATGATAAAATGCTACTTGTGTAGAGTAATTGGTAAAAATAATTTTAAATATTTTATACACAATTTAAAATAAAAGAAGAAATTTATTTTAAAAAAGTTAAAAGAAAAATCGGTGAAGACACGGAGAAAGGCAAAAGTTAAGAATAGCGAAATGACTGATAAATAATTGGAAAGGAATAAACTATAGAAAATAGAAATTGAAGGACAAAAGCACAAGAGGATCCAGCTTCAGATATTTTGGAAGTTTTGTTCATGAGAATAAGAAACGTGAAAAGAAAAGGCGATGATGCTTATTTTCAAAGTAAAAATTATTTTGTGGGAAACTATAAACAGTTGATAATGTGAAAGCGTATTTGTCCTATATGCTCTACTATTAGATAGATAGATAGATAGATAGATAGAGAGAGAGAGACAGAGAGAGAGAGACAGAGAGGAAAAAGAAAGAAAGAAACAAACAAACAAACAATTTAGTTATATTGGAAGGCATCTACTGGGATTTTGCCGGGCCTAATAGATGCCTTGTACTGTAATTAAACAGGCCCTCACCGCCCTGGTCTACATTGCATTGAGAGAAGAAATCTGATTTTGATAACTTTGCAGCGGGTTTTATTTTCTGGGGCGGTGATCCCCTTCCCGCCGTTGCTCCCAATGCAATATCTTCAACCTGTTTGGTGCAGCCGGCTGCACCAAATTGGGGAGGACATCTTGAAGTGTCAGACGATCACCTCCTGACGTCACACAGTGTTCTACCACAACGGGTAGAGCATCAAGGACGTCGGAAGGATCTCGCTGACAAATCAAGACGTCTTTCGGAACAAAATTTGCTCCGAAAAATGAAAATTTTAGAAATATTTCTTGGCAACAGTTTTTCCATTGTTGGTTAAAGCATACGACAGAGAGTATAACAGTAGAAGAATTACAATTGATATTTTATAAAATGAAAGCAATTGTTGTGTAATATAAAATTGTTAAATACATAATTGCTGAAGTCCATAACTTAGGACGATATTGTGAAAAGTTAGTATCGATATATGGAAGCGAGATTAGTAAACAAAGAATAGAAAGACGCTAAATCCATGTTAACATTCACAACTTACTGCGTAATAAGCATTGTATCACATTACACATATAATGCAACGTAATGAAGACAGAAAATAATATACATATATATATATATATAAGATTTCTATTTCAAATTCATACATGATCTTCTACGCGAATAATCGCTAGGTTTGCTAAACGTTGCAAATATATATCTATCCGTTGCAAAAAAACTCGTATCCAAGGACGTTAAAACTGTGCAGAACGTCTTGCTACAATGATCGAGAATCAAACGAAGACTCCCAGTTGCAGGCTGGTGCTCTACCAATTAAAAGGCTATGGGTGTAAGACGGGCATTCCAGAGGAAGTGCCTTTTTTTAAAGTACTCGTAAAATGTTTTATTGTGTTCTTCCACCCTTTATCCATATGATAACTAAATTTTGTGTCAATATCTTTAAATTTGGGATCAGAAGAAGCCGAAGTATGAAGGACTTTGCAAGTGCCTATTTGGCATAGAACTCTTTTCTGTGGCGGTTTGCCTCTTTGTCATCAGATCAGATATCACTTGGACACTGACTTCACTTGCTGTCGTTTAAAGTTATTTGACTGCTTTTATCACTCAGTCTGTGTTTGTTGTTACAGTATTTTTCAAGAACTATGAGTAATATTTCAATTTTTTTCAGTTTCTGAAGAGCAGTGATTCCACCAGACCCCCCCCCCTGTGGGAGGTGTCACCCACAAATTATCGACAACACCCCCAATTGTAAAATGTTTGCTGTTAAAAATCGATAGAAACCGTGCAAAACTCCACTCACACCCCTCTCAATTTTGACTTTACACATCCACAAACTGAAAATCCTGGCATAAAACCCTACTGAAGACAATGAGGGTGTTGTTGAAGACAAAGCGAAAGGTTTAAAGAAGCATCTGAATGAAAGTGCCTGGGAAAGAAATGTAGCATCAGGGAAACAATATGTATCTAGAAGTGGCACAGTAAAATAAGTAAAGTACTGTTGTAACCAGATAAGAATATTTCTATTTCAAGTTGTGTCGATAGTGATCATGAGAATTGTGACAATTTTGAATTTGAATTCGTTTATGGCCTTTAGATATCTATGGCTCGGTCCGGAATAAGTTTAGGATGCGGGAAAAAGTTGTCTAAATCCTAAGTCGAAGGTACCACTCACTTGCCTTGCGTGAGTGAGAAAAAACGCTGGTAAACCTCAGTCAAGATGGTCGGCTGCTGGTACTCTCCAATACAAAGTCAATGCTCTACCAGTTGATTTATGGCAGCTCGGTGAAAACGGTGACATTGTAGTTTTACTCAGATAGTGACTATCAAGAGGCATCCTAAAAATAGTAATATTGTCTCTCTACTACAAATATTACTTATTACACGCTTTTTATTAACTCACTCTGTAATCATCTCTAGTACACATCTTGTAATTCATTTTTAACTCACTTCCCATCATCCGATTTCTTTAAAATTTTGTAAACTTGCTTGCTTCCAATGACAATATAATATTCAATCATTAGATATAAGACAGAATAATCCAGTTAATTGTAATTAATTAAAAAAATAATTGTTTAATATGGACTTCTTTATCCTAAAATAAATACTAGCCTGCAATGATGTTCGGTTCTAGCTGGTTGCATAACACTTTAGGATTTGGGTGTGCGAAGCTCTTAATATAGTAAAAGAATAATTTAAAAAGCATTTTTTTTTAAAAAAAAAACACGCCTATTTAAGCAAAGGAAAATGGACTAGAAAGTAAAAAAATTATGAATCAGAAAATAAAAGCGTGGGTACTCTTCCTGAGTTTGTGACACTTGCCCGGAATGATACTTGCACGGAGGTGAATTTAGTGATAGTAGCACCGAGAGGTCTAAGTCCCAAACTAGCCTAATTTTCGACAGTGACACTTGCACCGAAGCTAGGGGTAGAGGCGTATCGCGTCAATTGCGCTCCGTTTTAGGAAAATGGCTATTTTATATGGATAGACGTATAGAAAAGTGAGAATGAGATGTACACGAATCAAGAGAAAATAAATGGTAGAACAAGGATCGATTTTTCAAATGGTAGAACAAGAATTAAAATATAATTTGTATTGAGAATAGTATGATGTTACAGCTTCGCTTCAGTATGCCTACTTATGCGTTAGAAACAAGTAAAAACTGTTTTTATTCCCTAAAAGTATCAGGTTTCAAAGTATCAAGTTTTGAAACAATAATAATTTTAATGGGCGTGAATATGGTTGATTAGAAAGAAAGAGAGAAAAAAACATTATCTAGATTATAAAAATTAATTTAAAGTTCTTTGTTTGAGCTTAACACGATCTCACAGTTGGCATCAGCATCAGCATAGAATTATTTGACGAAGTGTTGCTTAGAAGTTTGAGCGGGTGCTCATGAGTGCATCCTAAATACACCCTTCATCTCCTGTTTCCTTTCCTACCGAAAGGTCGGCCATCTTAAGGATTGTTCATATAAGGGTCCTTACACATTATACGACAAGCATCCGATTTGTCTGACCGACTTTTGTCGGAAGCAAACCTGAAGCACTTCAGGTTTCCATCCGATCCGGTTTGGAACATCTGTTTCTCGCAATGTTTATTCATTAAACATTGAAAGGCTTTCGCGCGAAGAAGGCGAATGGAGAGGAAGGGAAGAGGGCGACAGAAAGAAAGATAGAAAGAGAGGCAGTGTTGCTATCTCTCTCTTATTTTTTCTAAATTATCTCTCTCTCTCTATCTCTATCGTAGCGTGTATCAGCGGTGTAAAGGGTACGAATTATGGACTGCATATATCCTTGGCCGAAAGAGGCAAAAAAAAAAAAAAAAAGAACACAAGGAAAGGTAAACACGTTACACCGCTGATACACGCTACGATTTGCTTCAGACATGTCGGAAGGATTTTTGCAGGAAGGAAATCGGAAAGAGTAGTGGAGCACTGCTTTAAATGGGGCTCTGTACACGTTCAGACAAAGAGTTCTTCAGGTTTTCTGCCGGACAGCTGCCTGAAGACTCCACTGGGCTTTCCGATTGTCTGAAGGCGGATCATGTTGCAGTGGCAATGCAAAAGCAATGAGCGCGTGCATACATTCAGGTTTGTATCAGACAACGTCGGCCCGGTTTCAGTATCTCCATCCCACTGTTTTATAATTAAATGTCCTCTTTCTTTGCATTACCTACTGTTTTACTGTTAATTTTCTTCCTTAAATACCATAAACTTTCCTATTATTAAAAGAGAATATAAAAATATATCGTGGTGTACTCCATAACACAGAAATATTAAGTTTATGTATGATGTATAACGTGATAAGTGTTGATTTCCATACTTGTCTCCCCAGCCCCTCATTCTTGCTTCTTGTTTCAACTTTTGCCACAAGACTTCCTTTTTTCGCTTGAGCAAAATAATTATTGGGTAGTCATGATTCATTGAATACTGAGGACTGCACGTACGCTGTAACCCGATCTCGTGGAAGACAAAACAAAAATAGTTAGACTTGTAGACAAAATCTTATGTGGACAACAGCATACAAAAAGAATTATCTCAGTATCGTACAGTCATTTGTTTGCCATAGAGACTTTAACCAAAGAAGTGCAACGATTACTTTAACCCAACGAGTGAATTCTGTCTTCAGGTTTCTGTCCGATATGTCGGAAACTTGCGGATAATGTTGTTGTGTTGATGAGGAAAGGGAGAGAGACAGAGAGAGAGAGAGAGAGAGAAAAAAATATATAGTTTATACCCTTGGCTTATACAGTGTGTTCCATAACTCACGTTCTTCTTTTCTTTTTAATTTTGGAATAGAATGAATCCATGCTTTTTTCTCTGTAATTTTGCTAGCACGTGAGGAAGGGATGGGTGGATGAGTATGTAAAATTGAATAAGATTAATTACAGATACATTGAACCCAGGGCCGGATTTACACGTCTAGGCGCCCTAGGCCCATGAATTCCAGCGCCCCCGTCCCTCCATCCTCACCACTTCCATCCTTTTGCCCTTACTACCCTTTACATGATGACAAATGACTCTCCTCCGTAATAATAACGAGATAATAATTATTTAACCCTGGTAATTTGTTATTTACAAAATACCTTTAAATAATATTATAATAATAAAATAATTTCATTAAAATATAATGAGCAATTTTAATTAAATTTTTGTAGGCTAGTTGTTTAAAATATGTTAATTACACTGAACAAGAATGTAATACAAACTATTTTTTTCAATTTTATTATTTAGGCCTACAATATTGTTATTACATTTTGTTCACGACTTTTATGCAGTTTTAAGAATAATCCTATCTTCAGCCATTTTTGGATTATACTTTTTCAAACATCACAAATGGCACATTACAGTTTAGTGATAGATTTACAATTTTAACAATTAAAAATTCCAAAATTTCTTAAATACCTTTATAAAGTTTTTAAGGAGAAAAAATCTAAAAATTAACAATTCCTATCACAATACAAAACATTAAAATTTCCTAAATACATTTATAAAGTTTAAAATATCTAAAAATGACAATTACACTAAAAAAAACACAAAGCACACAAAATACTTATATCATATAAGGACATACAGAAACACTTTAAAGTAAATTGAAGAATGGTAACTTCATCGTATTTTCTCCTCGCTATTTAGCATTTATTGATTCGTCCTCTTTCCCACTTCTCTTTGTGTAGGAAAAAAGAAACGTAGATTTACAGAATTGAACCGTGCTATGTATCGGTCCACCCGTCGCCAATCGTCGCTCCTAAGAACTAGCAAGTTAAAAGTTAAATAAATCTCTAGGAATAGACAAAAGCGACACTACAAACTCATTAGCTTCGTTGAGCAGCTCTTTGAATTTTAAACACCATTTCCGGGAATATTCATCTCCTGAAGGTATAAAGTCAAGTTAGGGAGAAAATGTTTCTTCTGTCATAAATGACACGTTAAGATATTCTTAAAATTTGTAAGGTCTCTAAATCCATCTTTGGATCAGACCAGGATAGGGTTTGGGAGGGTAGCGACCGGTACCTTAGTTAAGGTACCATTCTGACGTTTATCTGGTGAAGCTGAAGGAAACTAAAGGGAAATGACAGTCAGTGGATGATTGACAGCCGGATTCGAACGGTACCTACCCATTGCGGACCCGAAAAGACACTTTACTTTTCTTCATATACAAAAATCTCCGTAAATTACGCCTTCATGCATACTTAACACAAAGTATCTCTTGCCCATTAGCAGAGGTATCAATGACAGCGACGGCCTATATGTAACGTAGACTTAAAAAATAAAAAAAAGTTTATAGACATACTTTTCTTAAACAATTCCTACTAAAGAGTAAAAAATATGTTTATGCATGACTAAAAAGAAAAGCATGGGGCGCTATCTCATATACAGTCACTTCATAAATTCTTCAATTGGTGCGCCCTATGCTTTCTTTTAAAAAGTCGTGCATGAACAAAACTATTTCTTTTTATTTTTATTTTTTAATACGAATTGTTTAAGAAAAGTTTGTTTTTAAAAGTTATTTTATTTATTTTTTTACCCAAGTGTTCTGCAGTCAAACGCCAAATCGTTGCAGGGTAGTATTTATGAGTAATATTTAAAAAAATTAATAATTACATACGCTTTCAAATTATATAAATATATGAAAATAGCAATGGAATATTGTGTTATCACCGGAGGTACGTCACTGTACAAACTTTCATCACTGTATGCGATCGGGAAATGAGTTAAATTAACGTTGGAAGATTTGAGGACACCTGGAGCCATTGTGAAAAAAAAAGTGTAATAATGATTGTTTGTGTGTAAGGTAAATCTATCCCCTGTGCGATACGCACGCGCCGTGACGGTGCATGAGGGATGTGGAGGTAGCGCTCCACATTTTCTTGACCTACGGTACGAAGTGAGGCGGGGTAGTCAGTCCTACGCTCGACTGCGTTTACCTTCCCAAGGCGCCTAGGAATACCAAGGACACTCTGGTACTCAATTTGATAGGAGGAGTGCGCCTCAGAGCTCCAGGCATGGGAACACTGAGAGAAAAGCATGGGTGCATGGGAACACTGGCCGGGATTTGAACCCGGGCCGCCCGATTCGTAGCCAGATGCGCTACCGTCTGAGCCACGGTGACTCCTTATTGGTGTGTACAAAGACAAAAATAGGAATAAATACTGTTCCTAAAATAGGCTCTAATCTTTGTTGTACTATTTCTAATGTAGATTAACATACTTTAAATTACCTGAAGATAGTTATTTACGACGGGGCCAGGCAGTTGAAAGGTGATGGCGCTCTTTCTTAATGATTTTTCCTAATTTTTTTCATCTCGGGTTCTAAATAGCAAATTATATTTTTTTCTTGTAAAGTGCGCCCCTAGGCCCGGGCCTAGTGGGCCTATGCATAAATTCGGCCCTGATTTGACCAATTTCATTCTCTTTCGAAAACTGAGTATCTTTTCTCGTTTTTGAAAATTAGAGTGGGTTTCCCTCCTTTTTCGTTTTAATTCTAACTTAGCATTGTTTTCCATAAGCAAAAAACCACTTTCACAGTTTTCGCTACGGTAGACAATGAAACGTTGGCCTAATATTTATCTAATTAACCGTATTCAAGTTTTACATACCTATCTCCGTCACGTGCAAGCAAAATTACAGCGAAAAACATTGATTCTTCCCAAACTTGAAAAGGAAAAGGTAACAGGAATTATGGAACGCACTGCATGGGTAGAGAGAGGGGGGAGACAGGAGTGATGGAACGCACTTCATGGAGATAGAGATAGAGAGAGAGAGATAATTTAGAAAAAATAAGAGAGAGATAGCAACACTGCCTCTCTTTCTATCTTTCTTTCTGTCGCCCTCTTCCCTTCCTCTCCATTCGCCTTCTTCGCGCGAAAGCCTTTCAATGTTTAATGAATAAACATTGCGAGAAACAGATGTTCCAAACCGGATCGGATGGAAACCTGAAGTGCTTCAGGTTTGCTTCCGACAAAAGTCGGTCAGACAAATCGGATGCTTGTCGTATAATGTGTAAGGACCCTTAGAGTTCAATTGTTTCGTGTAGAAACTAGCGCCACCTATAAATTGACGGATGCAAAAAAGCATTGCGCACTAGGAAGCGGAGAGGAAGTGACCTCGCGTTGAAACCGCTGTGGGAAGGGTAAGTCCTGCGGGATTAGCATCTTACATTCCGTTGTTCCTTCCATTGTATCAATGGAGTTAGTCAGTCGTTCCATTCATTGTTTGTTTATTCTTTCGTGGTATTTTGAAGATTCTGTTCAAAATAAGATTCTGTTGTTATTTGCAGCAACATTAAAAAAAATAAGTGCAGGGGAAGAAAGCATTTATTTTAGGTAAGCGTCATCTTGCGTTTTTCGGGATGATAGTTTCAAAATTAAAAGAAGTTTTGTTAAAACCCTATTCTTAGTAGACGCTGTATGTGGTGCGGTCCATTCTCTTCCGCTGTTGTGTACAAGATAGGAAAATACTACTATAAATGATCTGGTGTACTGCTGTTTTTTTTAAATATCACTTTGGATTGCCTCTTGTTGAATTGAATTGAGGTATAACTTTAAGCAACTTTTAATCGGACCGGCATATGGTAGAGGAAAGAATGGGAAAGATAGCGCTCAGGATCTTACTTACGTGCCATTCCGGTATTCGCTTAGTAAAGAGGGGAACCCTGGAAAATCCGTCAGGATGGTCGCCCGTGAGGTTCGAACTTGAACTTTAATTATTACTTTCAGGCATCTAAGGCTCAGCTTGGGCCATGGGAGGAGAAAGGGCCTAAGTTGAAGGTACCATCCAGACATTTCCTTGGCGTGACTAAGAAAAAACTGTAGAAACCCTCAGCCAGGATAGTCAGAAAGGGTAGGAGTTGACCAGAGTCTAAGTTGAAGGTATCATCCGGCATTTGCCTGATGTGACTGTAGAAAATCCCTGGAAAAAACCTGTCAGGATGTTGGTCGCTGGTATCAAACATAGGACCTCCAGAATGAGAATCTAACACTCTACCAGACCCCCTGTGGGGGTGTCACCCTCAAATTTTCTATAAAACTCTAAACTTTAACATTTATACGGTCAAAAATCGATAGCAATCGTGCATGTCCCCCCTGACTTTACACCCCTGCAACCGAATTACTGGCGGAATCCCTGTGCTGTACCAACTGAACTACGTAAGCTTCGAGTTTTACAGAATTTCACGAGCCTAGCCACGGGACAACGGTGATCATCATCAATCTTATGTACACTTCGCATCAAAAAAATTGCGACAGCGAACGCCGTGCAACTAGGCAACCCAAATGGCACATTCTTATCCCATAATAGTGTCTGGTAAACAGACCCCTCTTTCTCACTCCTTCGTCTCGTCCATACTAAAATCAGCAAAAATCATGAGCACGTTTTTTTTTTTGTTTTTTTTAGGAAATAGACATGTGTTAGTATCGATAAAATGAAAGAATAAAAGCGAGACGAATCAATATACATAAGCTGATGGAGGGAGAAATTGAAACATACAATGAAGCATTGAAACCGATGGATGTCTGTTAGACAGAGACAGAGAAATGAGAGAGATAGAGAGAGAGAAAAGGGGAGAGAGAAGAAGAAGTACAGATAAAAAATATGGAATTTAAACGTAGCAAAGAAGATTAAGTTCAGTTCCCACAATATAAAGTTCAGTTCCCACATATCTAACACCAAGATAGAAGTGACTTTTGGATAATATATTTTTTCAGGGCTATTCGAATATATAAAGGATGTTAAAAAAAATCCATCAAGTCAATTTCAAAGTGGAGAACAAACTTGGTGGTCAGATTAAATACTCATGATTTCCAGTGAAATACTCGTGGTTCGTTTGTAAATTCAATGGGGCTTATTAAACATACTGGTTCGGAATACTTTGTAATCAGGGATCCTGCCAGGATTTTCAGTTTGGGGGTGTAAAGTCAAAATTGGGAGGGTGGACGTAGTTTTGCACAGTTTATATCAACTTTAGTCCGCATGAAAGTTAAAGTTGGGGGTAGTCTCGAGGATTTGGGGCTGACACCCCACAGGGGCCGAGGTCTGGCGGAATCACTCATTGTAACAAACACAGTAGATACCGTAGGCCATACCTTCCATTCCAGACCAGACTACTAATGCAAAGTGAACATAAAAAGAAAATGAATGAATGATAATTTTTCTGCTTAATTTCTGTCAGAAAGAGCCAAGATTATAATTCCAAACTGTATCAAAATGAAAAGTTACAAATGTTCAAAAGCAGTATTAGTATGTTCCTATAGGCATAGTAAACCTTACATGTTCCACATTGCAAACGTAAAGAAAAAGAAACACATGTAATAGTATGTTGATAAATTATAGGATGGAATCGAATTTGGTGCCAAACTAATTATATAAATAATTTTTCTCTTAAAATAGCCAAAAAAGTGGGCCATTTTCTACTCATGTCTTAAAATTTATCTATTCTGGACATGCCACTATGTATTCCACCTGTTACGAATATAACGTTCTAATAATGACAACACTAATGATCTAGTGTTTATAACAATTCGAACAGATGGAATGAACACGGTAGAGCTGAAATGGATCACCGACTGTCGGAGGATGCTGCTAAAGTTTTGTACTGTGTCGTCGGGTGTAAGATTCGAACCCATTCTGACCCGCTGAATCGATTTAGATATGATAACCCGAAGGATGAAGGAGAGATTTTAATTATTTCATTGCGTTTGAAAAGTATTTGTTTCAGGGATGACCAGGATCGGAGATGTTACCCCCAGATCACGAAAAATACGACCCCAAAATTCCCAGTTAAATAGATTATCCAAATCGGGTCAATCGGGTTACCGGGCCACTTATGTTTGAGTCAGGCCCTATCACCGGGCCATCAAAAGTGTCCCGGATTTAGCTGTGGAACACGCACCTAAAGAGAGAGTGTGTGTAAAGTAAGAGAAAAACTAAAGTTAAATAGAGAGAAGAAGAAGCGAAAGACGCAGCTAAGACACAATAACAGTACATCAATAAAGAGAGGAAGAGAGAAAGACCAACGAAAAACATGAAAACTACATTTTCCTAAACAGCACACACACTGTTTACTGGGATTCTGACCAGTGGTGCTTCGTAGGTTCCCCACAACCAAGATGTCTCTCTGTTTAAATACTAAAGTGTATGCGAAAAATAAACTGGCTAGTGGAAAATTGAACCCAGGTTTTCAAATTAGAAGTCCAGCACGATAGCGATACTCCGCACTTGCATCTATCCAAAACGTGCTTAACAAATGCTATAGTGTTTCTTTTTAAGAATAATAACATGAAAAGTGAATACTTCTGATCAATGACGAGTTCTTAACTGCCCTGCTAATCCCTTGAGTCTTGATTTGGACTTTTGCAACCAACATTCGTAAATCGTCTCCCTCTCTATAATGACTCAGGTGCTTCATTCCACAGTCGGAAATATTCTTCGTTTTATATGAGAAATGATGATTAGATTATTCACGATTGCTTTGTAAATAACTTTAGCTTGAACAGGTAAATAACTTTAGCTTGAACAGGGTTTGAACCTATGTTTTTTTGTACTGAAATATCCAGCGCGTTTTCCCTAGTCCATTCTCCAACGAATTCAACAGCTATGAATAACAAAGTTCAATGCGAGGAAAATGTAACATTGAGTATATGTGTTACATTTTGCCTCTATGTATTGTGTGGTAAGTAAACACACTGTATACATATCCTTTATGTCATGTCGAATTATGAAATGAATATATTATGGCAGTTTTAAGAACAAATCCAGTTTATTGTAAGTATTGCCACATTAAGATACGATCATTTATTGTCTTTTATTTTAACGTAAACCAGCCTGAACGAAGCTAACATCACAAAAAAATGTCATGTAGCAAATGGAAAATTTAAAACTTCAATTAAAAGTTCTAATACACTTCGTGCAATATAGCAAGTAGAACGTAACACAAAATTTTAACTTTTGACGCTTTTTATTGTAAGTATAAAAAGTCGTCACTTGCAGGCGAATCGAACCTACAAGCATAAGATTTCCTTCTCCAGCAAGTGCCTCAGGACTGAATTTGATTCGTCATCATATGTCTGTATTACGCGAAAGTGTAGCTGTTTGTAAATTTTTGGATCGAACTTACTGACTGAAGTCGCCTAGCATCAAAATTATCTACACATTTTCAACTTCTGTGGAATAAGAAAGGGAAAAAACCTACATGAACTTGCAATAATGTTAGCGGTTTAGAACTTACCTACATTGAATACTGTCCAGCGCACTTCTCGTGGCCGAAGTCTTTCAGACTCTTAGTTATTGTACTTTTGATGCTGATGAGTATGGGATCGAACCCCATATTTTCCAACATTTTTTGTACTTTTCCATCTAAGTCGGAACGTTAAATTTTCGTTCTCTACTAATTGTAAATGGCGTTTACATTCAAAATGAGACAAATTGTGGTTAAACTTATTTGCAAATATTTGTATAATGAAGAAGAGAATAAAGCCAGTACGCAAAGACAAAAACTATTTTTAAACATTATCAATAATAATTGGTACGAAAGACTAAACAAACAGCTGAGCTTCTAACGATGGGACATTTATTTTTGGCTAAAGTCTGTTCCAAACCACTCTCTTCAATAGTCCCCCACGGACTTGAACCCATGTTTACGTGCACCAAGAAGTAAGAAATATTTTCTGTAACTCTGTACACAAGCTTATTCGGCAAAACCATGTATAGTATAGCTCCCGACATTTATGTATACGTTGGATCAGGGTTTCTCAACCTGGGGGTCACAACTCCCAAGGGGATCGCGAGACGAGTTGTAAAAATAAATTTAATTTTGGTTTTGTAAGCTAAAACCAATAAATTTCAGAGAAGGTATTTTATTTTACTTGTTTTCATAATTACCAAAGATAGTCTAATTAGTTGAATAGTTTTTCTTTAATATAGTTAGGATATTTATTACCAAATCAGCAAATCAACTGTCAAGTTTTCAAATGAAAAGCAAATATTACAGAAAATAAAAAGTACATAAATATTTAAAGCATTACGAAAGATTGCACAAGTTTACTAGGTTAGCACAAACTCTGAGCCTATTTTGCTTTAACAAGTTTCAAAATATCCTGTTCAATTTTTGTGATACATTTTCAGCCAAAAGTTAGGTTCCCATCCTTTCATGCCTGGCGCTCTGCGGTGCACTCAGACTCCTATCAAACTGAGTACCAGAGTGTCTTTGGGAAAGTAAATGCGGTCGAGCGTTGGATTGACCACTCCACCTGACTTCGTACCGTAGATCGAGAATATGTGGAGCGCTACCTCCATGTGCCGCTCACGGCCCGTGTTTATCGCACAGGGAATAGCTTTACATTTACTTTTATTAATTCGTGTAACCGAAAAACAGACCGGTAAAAGCGGTAAATTTGCTACAATTGCTCATAAAACTTACTTTCGACACTGAAAATAGTTTTGCAAAACATACTCTTAACCCTCTTTTGGTGGTCCAAATTAAAAAGTGAAGTAGATCGAGATCGAGAGATGCTACAATATTTTATAAACAGAAATCGGTGCCTGGCTTAATTTCTTGGTACGAAATTAATAAAATTAGACAAGGAAAGTGGTCTCCTGAATAAACATTGCTTTCCCCATAAGCGAGATTCACTTTTGAGTTTGAATTCCGGTAAAAGGGGATTACAATTGAATCGGCAGTTTGAAGAAGGCAATAAATGCCAAAAATGTGAAAATCTACTTTATGCCGGATTTGATATCTGGAAGAAATGGCGCATCTATACAATACACAAAGAAAGCAAAAAAAAAAGTAAAGCCTTGAAAAATAGGTGCGAAATAGAGATGGGCAAAAATAGCGTAGCAGCTATTTTTTACTGCTACATGGGGTAAGTTGCTATAACTGCTACAACAGATGAAAAATAGCAGTTACTGGCTTAACCGCTATTTGTCTCCGAAGCTTGTTAATGGTAAAACGCATTATTTCCTGTTTTCCAAACAAACAGAACTGCTGGGAGAACGGAACAAAATGGCAGAGAATTGTCTGCGGAGAGGACAACCATGACGTGTGAACACTATGTAATTAGTAGCGTCTGTTACCCGTATACGGAATTGATATAAAGAGCTCTCAGAAAGCACTGGGTGATAGTTGGCTACGTGGCGTAATGAATAAGGCGTTGTAATGCAGTGGTGCCGGGTTCGATACCAGTTCATCGCAAGTTTTTATTTTTAAAATGGTTTAT
>JAGDQP010029727.1:0-23144 GCA_022664845.1 Lepisma saccharinum | reverse complement strand
GAACCACTGAATAACTTAGAGCATCAATACAAAGTTTTTCTATTTTCTATATTAGACAGCAAATTCCTTGTTTCTAAAATTCCTTTCTAGCTGACCCTGGCGATTTACAACACATATTTTGGTCATTCTATTAGGTTTATATTGCCGTGTTTAATTATTATGTTTCTCTTAACATAACACAATTTTCTTTACCTTCTCCGAATCCATTTTGGGCACCAGGGGATTCAGTTGACCTTTGTCATCGACTAATGCAAGCTTGAAGAAGCTTCGATCTTTTAATTTTCTAGCGTTTGAAGAGTTGTAGATGACAAACATTTAGAGAAGGTGTTTGAAACACATTTGTTTGAAACTGGTGTGTTAATTTTCAAGATACATTTTCAATCACATTTCCCCCTATTCTTTTTCTTACAGTCATTTCCTGTAACTTAAATCGCGTGTTTGTTGCTAGGAGGTGATATTATTATTGCATTGTTTTTCATTTTCTGGAACATTGTTTCACTTTATTTTACTGTAATTATAATTGAAAATGAAAATTATATTGTTTTCAAGAAGAGAGAAAGAATCATATTTGGAGTATTATTGGATTGATAACTTTGCGTGAGTAGAAGGAAGCTCTCCTTGAATGTATTTTATAGTGTGCTATACGAAGCATGAAGTTAGGTGCTTGTTCAAGTAACAATATAACAGTAAAAGTTCTCATGAATTATTTTTAACTCATGTCATAATCATTAGTTAGCTTGGAGAAGTGGGGCTAGTGTAGGAGAGTTAGACAGAAACGAAATTAATGTCCTTCTGTCGGGCGGACTGCTTAGGATATTATTTTGAAGGGAGAAAAGGATATCTCTCCTATAGTCATAGCATCAATGCATTGCAAAATAATATTTAACAACAGACTGAAGGCTCAAAGATGTTATGCAATACATCAAGGATTTAAAATGGTGGATGCCACGTGTGTATTGAGCAATAGATGAGAAAATGAAGAAATGACAAGAGGAAACTCCTTAGTATTTATATGCGTTGAAACTCTTAGAAAATAAAGATCTTGAAGATCTTTTCTATTATGTCGAAGTTATTACACTGGGCAAAAATAATCGCAGCATTAGAAACTTTTACCTTTCACTTCCATATTACCCTATATGAACAGAGCACATTTGATATTTCGGGTTTTCACTAGGAAACATTATTGAAAATAAAATGAGACGTGAATAACATTTTGTAGAAATTTATTAGCCGTCTGACTCTGTAGCACGAATTCGTGATTTTAAAAATGTCAATATTACATTACAGTAAAGAACTATAGGATTATATATTTCTAATCTTCCTCCACTGTAAAATTAGTGTTATCTAGGATTCTTAATAATTCGGCTAAATGATTATATATTTGTAATATTACTATGTTTGTGTTTGACAAGTATTTCCTGCCTCAGAAAATGAATATTTTTAATCTTGCGTGATTTTCAAACGTTGATATACATTTTTGTCAACTGCTTTTTGCTGTTTAGATCTATCTTCCTCAAACAATCCGTCTTAAATTTTCCTTTTTGGTCTGTCGCTCACTAACTCTCCAAGAGGCTACGGATGCCGGACAAAAATATTACAGGACGAAAAAGAACAAAGACCCTCAAACTAAAACTGAATTCAAACATTTATCAGAATAAAATCAAAGGCAACATTACTTGGTGACAGCCATGGGCGCTGTATAGCACCGAATTTAACAAAATGTACAGATTACTACAGTGTTTTAAGCATTACGAAACCAGGTGCAACACTTAGTGAAGGCACTATGACATTATCGTCTATGATCAAAAGTTGCAATCGGAATGTTTTTGTAATTCTGTTCGGTGGATTAAAAGATGTGGCAAGAAATTACACTCAGTCTGTAACCGACATACCCAATCAATGGTTAAGGGATCTCCCTCAATCGAACGTCATAGCTTCTATAATACTTCAACGCTACGATCTATGTACACAGTCGAATGTAGTGAAGGAGGCAAACGAAAAACTAAAGAGTGTTTGAAACGGTTTAATAATGAACATATTCTTGATTTTAATTTTATAAGCAGGAACGAATTTTCTAGGTAAGGACAACATCTCAATAAAAGTTACAAGAAATTATTATGTGTAAAGGTCTGTGGTCTTATTGCAGTAATTTCTAAAACCGAAATAAATAGCAATAGTCTCACTTTTGAACGCAATAATAAACCTATCTGCAATGGAACTGAAGTGCTAGATAAAGATACAAGTATTTAAAGTGAAGCTACTGCAAGCTCGGAAGAAAATACACAAGCACATATTGTTAGTCAGAATTCTGAAGTACGAGATGATGATGAAAAAGAAGTGCTGAAGAAATATCTTCAAACAGGAAGTAAAACAATGAAAGTACCACAAGTAACACCAAGGTGTAAATAAAATGTATGGACATTGCAACATAAGAAGACGAAGAAAGTGAGGCGTCGAGGGAACAACTTTATTCCACTGTTTTTACTTACACTGTCAACTACTGGAAACCAAAATAAGACTTGCTCTAAACTAAGCGACAGGGTACAGAATATAAGTGAAAACTCTGAAATACAAGGAGAAGGAGATAAGAAGGAAAGTGCCTATATAAAGCAGTATATGAGTGCAACGTTTGGGAGTGCAAGAAGATGTAAGAAGTGAAGAACTTAACCTAATTGGTGTTGATCAAGAACAAATAGACGGTACTGGTAAGATGTCAATCGTGACATTACAATCAACATCAACTCGCTGAAAAAAAGTTAATGCAAACCAATACCAAGAAGAAAACTGCGAAAGCTATTATGAACCTAGAACTAGTGGGAAAAGTGATCTTGAAATGCCCTGTATGGATGGATAAACCAAATTCAAATCACGCCTCAAAGATTTAGACAGAAAGTTAAGTGATGGAAAAGTGAATCGCATATCAACGAGGAAACGAAATTCCCCCAATACTCATAAAAATGATTTCTATAGTAAACACATGAATATAGAAGGAAGTGATTTGAAATCTGGTGTTGACCATATTCTCCATCAACATGTACAAGGTTTTAATATTGATAGGAACTTGTTAGAACTCCTACTTTTAGAAAATTTAAATAATATAAGTGTAATATGCTTAACAGAGCACCGGCAAATGGAAAGCCATTTAAAATTTCTCAATATCCAAAATTTTAATTTAACCCTCTTTTACTGAGTTGAAATGGGAACGTTATTTATTGGCTGGGGTGTATGTGCACCCCAATACCAAAAACATTTTTTTTAATGTAAAGTAACTAGTTATCTATTGAAATGAATTGTCAAATGTAATATTTATTGTCCATTCAATGTTTGTAAATATAAAACAGTAATAATTTTCATCTAATATTTTCTAATATACTATATAATAGCGTATATTGTAAAATACCTTTATATTTTCGGAAATACAAATAATATTTAGTAAATATGTATATAGTATAGATGTATAGTAAAGATGTATATCTAGTATTTTAGTATGACACAACGTGCGGTTTTTAACTACAGATAAAAGAGCAAATACTGTAAAATCCAAAATTTAACATTAACTCCATCTACTGGAGATTGCAGGAAGGCATTTTCTTAGAGTAACATTATTTACCAAGTAGGGTGTATACAATCCACTCGAATTAAATTCAAATTACTGCAAAAATAATATTGAGGACAGGTACTTTCATTGTTAATATGCTAAATAGAAATAAACAATAAAAGTCAATGAGTGTCATTCTCGAATAAGCATTTTAATAACGTAACAACGAAATGAATAGCACTGAGGTGTGCTTGCACCCCACTTCGTAAAAAGAGGGTTAACAATCAATTACTGTAGGTCTAAAATGAAAAGAAGTGGATCGTGTGTCTATACAAAAGATAGCTTAAATCGAATATTTTGTGTAAATTCTAGAATTTAAATATTGATAAACACTTCGAATCTAGTATTGTTGATTTGAAAGATTACTACTAGATTATTATATGTGTATATAGTATAATTTCAGGTCTTCAGCAAGTCCAAATGGAATATCCTCATGTTGGATTGGTTGTGAAGAAAAACATGGAAAAGAAAAATATGCATCCAATTCCAGCACGTTTAATTTCTCGTATAATTATATTAAAATTTATTGGTTAATACATGAACGACTGAATAATTTAGAACATCTCGGTTTCCTAATTTTCTGTTTTAGGTAGCTAATTCCTTGTTCCAGAAATTCATTTCTTGCTGACCCTGGGAACTATTTACAACACCATTTTTAATTTCCTTTTCATTCTATTATATTCATGTTGACGTGTATAATTATTACTCTTCTCCTAGTATTACAACATCAATTTTTACTCCTCCAAATCTATCTTGCACACCAGGGAACCAGTCTTGAAGGAATAATACCCATTGACCTTATTTGTCATCGATCAACGCAAGCTTAGGGAGGAAAGATTCAGTCTTTTGACTTTCAGGAATTTGAAGAGACCTAGAGAACAAACACGTAGAATAATAGTACATTATAGAGAATAGGTGCTTCTGAAATTTATTTGAAATTGGATTGTTCGTTTCCAAGATGCACTTTTATTCACGGTTTTTTTTTCTATTCGTTTCTCTTACATTCGTTTACTACAACTGAAATCTAGCATTCGTTTCTAGGAGACGATGCGTTTTTGTATTATTTTCCATTTTCTGATACATTTTTTCAGTTGGGTTTACTGTAATTTTAATTAAGTTGTTTTCCATGAAGAAATAATAATTAAAAGAGCATATTAGGAGAAAGATTCACTTAGAATTTATAGTTTTGCGTGAGTGAAGGAAACATCTACGTGAACGTATTTTGTAGTGTGTGATACGTAGTATGAAGTTAGGTTTCAGTTCCTCAAGTAAGAATGTAGCAGCCAACTTGTAACTCATGACATAATTACTAGTGAACTTAGAGAAACTGGGCTTAGTACAGGATAGTTAGACGGGAACGGAATTCACACATTAATACAATGTAAATAAATAACAAGTTTTTGTCTTGAAGGAATGTTTCCAAAATAAGAGATGCATTAAAAAGAAAGGTAATAACAATCGACTTACGCCAACATATTAACCAACGAAAGACAAGACATCCAGATAAAGTGAGAGGAGAAACAGAGAATACTGTATAATGCGCATGGTCACAAGTTTAAGTCATATTGGGATATATTGAATGGAGTGGTTCGGAACCCACTTTACCAAAAAAACTGTAGAGGCCTTCCTTAGAACTTCACAGGTTTGTTTGGAACATTAATATCAATTCAAACAAACATACAAGGAGTATAAAATGAACGAATTTCACGTAAATATTGACGAATGGGATAAGTTAATATTTCTTTGTTGAAAAGAGAACCAGATTATGAAGAGATACAGGTAGCTTAAATTATAAAGAAAGGAAGGAAGTGAATATATTTTATATAGGTGGAGAGGAGGTATGATCATAAAGAATTACTGCAGATAGAGTTCAATTTTGCTTTCGAGTTTAGAATTAAGGCATCCTCTCTGAAACATCGCCTGAATGTATTTATCGTCGGGGATAGGATGACAAAGACATTAAACTCACATCAATGTCGTCGTTTTGTCAATGTTTATTTGAAAGACTAGAGCATGAAGTTTGTTGGGGAGAGTAAAGTGATTATGATTATCAATTTGAGTGGGTGTGAATTTTTAATAACGTTCTAACGAGGTGATGGACTTCTAAGGAACTAGTAAAGTGGGCTCTGAACTACTCCGTTCAATGGACCCCGGCGGGATTTGAAACTTTGACCACGCCCACAGAAAGTCAGTGTATTAGCTTCTCGCCCACCCCGAGATATAAAGCGATAAGTGTTAGTATTAACGGAAATATTTGACTATTTGGCCAATGACGACATAAGTTGCTAGCAGCCCTTGCAACACAGCTTCACTTCACAGAGCTCCATCACTACCACCAGACCTCCTTTACAAAATTGTAATGTCTTGATTTTCTCACAAAAATAAAAAATGGAATGAGCTTACTGTGAATTTTGTTATTCATTCCGATTATACTGGAAGTAAGAAGTTAATGCAGGTAAATCGTCCTTTTCTTACAATTTTACTTCAAATATTACTTGTTAGCTTATTTAGTTTCCAGAAAACGGCATAGTATTTAGGAAAATAATCAGGAAAACAGGATACCATCTTAGGAGTTAGATACATTAAGTGAATTTTGCGAATAATTGAATTAAACACAAATCTAATTAGTGATTAACTTTCAATTATTTTTTAAAAAAATATACTGTTATAAAACACTTGCTAAATTAATACTGATAATAATATATATTTAATAAGAACTTTGTGATCTTTAGTTTTCACTTTAATAGCTTTTATGATATACAATTACTTTTAATATAATTTTTAAATATAATATTTCTTACACATAGTGTTAGTGTTAGTTTTGCATTAATTAGTGTTATATAATGTGCTAGTCTTACAAGTTGTTTCTTTGATTGATTTAATTCTTAATCTCGTAAATGGGCTTCAAAGGAAGAGACCTACAGTTTTATTAAACGTCTGGGCTCCCAATTACTCCATATAATAGACCACAATGGGAGTACTGTTTGTATGAATCCAGTTTTATCTCACCAGTCCAACAAAATGGGCTACCTTCACCTATTTATTTCAAAGAATTAGCATTTCTTTTGTAATATTTATCAAATTAATCAATTAAAGCAGACACATTATCCAATGATTTTAAAGTTTCAACAAGATTTGCCAACTTCGAACATAATTAATTCAGAACTATTACTAAGTATCACGTTATGAGTGACTGCTCTTTATATCGTCGCACTACGATGTTATAATTAATGTAATTTGTATGTAAAACCAAAAATAAGAAATTTAATACAAAAAAAATGATATTAGAAAGAAACCTTAGTAACAGACATCCGCTTTGACATGAATGAAGATCAAGGGTATATTGTACAATAGAAAATGAGTAATCAGAAAAGCAACTTAGCATAAAAACCACTGACATTGTAAAACACAACATCATTCACAGAAGTGTATATATAGATATTAAGAAATACTGAAATGAGTCAACGCAAACGTTAGCAAGAAGAGTGGAAATGACAACATCGGACAGGAAAGTAGAAGAGCAAACATCAGCAAAATAACAGGAAATGAAGCAAGGAGACCAACTGTTAATTCACAGTCAACAATTATGAAAGGACACATCAGCAGTTTCATTGCTGAAAAAAAAAGCCCACAACCAACCAGGGGCGAGATAACATGCTGAGTCAAGAACTTCTTAGAACCTGAGTAAGCATTCACATTAATCATGCACCAAGATCAAGGACAGCAACGAACGTATACAAACGGCAGGTACTGAACAACCAGGACGAGTTTCCCTAGATCAGTCTTCAGGAAATTCTCCAGTTAGTTATACGATTAGCCAAGTACAGAAAGAACTTGTTGATGTGTTAAAGACCAAGTGAATAGTGTATCGAGTAAATTAGATATAGTTCAACAGTGATTTCAACATCTTTCGACCTACAAAATTCTAGAGATCTTTAAGAACTAATATTGGAAAATGGTATTTGCTGTGCAATGTTAGTAATATAAGAGTGTTAATTTGAGTATATGTGAGTGTCACAGTTGCTATTAGGATATTTATCATCGAAATCTTATTCATGTCATTTGCAGTTTAAAACAACCGATCTCTTTCTAATATGAAATATGAAATCACATTCTTGAATTTTACCTTGTTTTCTCCTCTCGATTAAGCAAGTGAGTAGTTATATCTTATACATATATTTGTAATTATTAGCTCTACCGTCTGAAATTGATAGTGAATGAGCTCATTTTATTAGAGAGACAACTCAGCATTGTCACATGGTGTCGACGCTCGAGTTTTGGTTAATTATGGGCCAAAAAAATAACGATCCCAAGTAGTGTCACATAGTGTCGACGTATTGATTTCATTTCTTTTTTCGGATACATTTGTCATGTTAGTCAAATTAGATGAAAATCACTTCATTAGGTTAAGGAAAGTTGTTTAGGTATAGGAAAGTTGAAAGTTAATGCCAAGTCGAAATTTTAAACATAAAGCACCAGTAGTATATCCGCATTTTACAAGAGCTAGAGGAAAAAAAAAGAGGCAAAATGGCGGTAAATCCATCCTCTAAAAGTAGTTGTAGTCCCAAATCACTACTCAGTATCAAGATTAAGTTCCAAATCATCTGATACTGAAAAATACTTTCCTGAACTTGACGAAAGTGCGAAACAATTAGAATGGTCTGATGATAATTGTAAAAAAATCCTTTCGACAACATTTTTAGAAAAGTACAGGGGTAGGATACAAGTATGTATCGACAAACACAAAAAAAGAGTCTTCTTTTTATTGAAAAAAAGGTGAAAAAGTGGATATAGGTGTTAATTTAAGAGAACGGATATAAAAGAGAAAAAGAAAGTATAACAAATACATCAGAGACATATGCAAAGTTTGTTAGTCGAAGTTGAATAAGTGGTAACAGAACAATCTAGCATCAGCCTAATAGTAAATGGTTTGAAACCATATTCTCAATGTCAGCGTTACTTAGAACGTGTTTCGAACAAAAACTTTGATACAGTTAATGATATATTGAAAGAACTAATAATATTGGAAACAACTAGATTTAATGTAAGGAATAGGGTTCAAAAATGTAAAATGAGTCCAAATGGCACAAAAAGAGTAACTTCAGCATCAAGTTCTGGTTCAGAATCTAGTTCAGAATCAGAATCAGAATCTGAATTCAATCACAAAGAACCTGTGACATTAAAAACGAAGCAGGAAGTAAAGAAATAACCTCAAACTTTGAGCGATATGGAAGCATTGCAGAAACAAATCAAGAAATTATCATTACAAATCCAACAACCTCCATATCCCAGTATAAGAATAACATTAGGCGAAAGTTTAGGCCACCCAGACCATATAATAATTATGGCGAGGATCTCTAAGACCGCATTATGGATCAAATAATAGGCAACAATTTCGGCAAAACAACGGTCAACAACAAAATAATGAATATAGAGGAAATTTTAGGCAACAAAATTAGCAATATCCCTATTAGTATCCGCAATATCAAAGTAATGGTGGAGGTGCTAACAATAGACCAAATAGTCAAGGTACTAGATCTCAACAGCAAAGTAGAAATGATAACTGATGTATCGTATTTACATGACATATAAAGCGTGAGTGGATATTATTGTTGCTTTGTATGTTTATTTTCACACAAAAATATAATAGTTGTCAGAAACTTACGAGGATATTGTATAAATGTCTGACACAGGGGATTCAAAGATGCTCTTCAGATGATTACTGTGATTCAATTGATAGAACGCGGCTTTCGCATGCGCATAAGGTCTTGGGTTCTTGGGTTTCAATCCAGCCGGCCATCTTAAGAGATCTTTCCTTAATCACGTCAAGCTTAATGCTGGAATGGTAACTTTAATGAAGAACTGGCTGATTTTCTTCTCCGTGTCCAGCCTGATCCGAAGATACCTGAAGACCATAAAAGCAATTTAATTCTTATATGAGAAAAATAGTGCCTTAGAAACATTTTACAACCTCAGACAAAGTTGCCTAAAAGTCTTAAAATAGAAAATTCAAATTATACATTTTATTTACCTTTTACTAATCTGACAGAACACAAAGCACAAGTTCCCCAGAAAGTATCGCTTCTTATGTACGTTTAATGCCCGTTGATCATGTTTAGTTGTTTACCTTATCATCGATGTATGAATATAACGAAGGGCCATTATAAAACTAAAATATAAATTTCCCAAAATGATAAAATGATGTTCTTTTATCCTACTGTTTTAAAATCGAAATTTTCCATTGTAAGGGAAATAACTTCCGGAGCCCTATTTGAAGTGGCCAATAAAAGAAATTCTTGAATACAATATATATATATATATATATATATGTATTTAAATATATATAAGAAACAATTTTTAAAAGCGTGAAAGAATATTTACTGAAAATATGATATGTTCAAGAGAATACAGTAATTTCTGAGGATGGAATGACGAATAGTTATTTTCTTTACATGTAGAAGTAGTGCACACTGAATATTTCTTTAAGAAGTACGACACACTTTACGATCGAAATTGAACTCAAAGTCACTCACATTAGCTGTTATTTCGCTTGACTCAACTTCGACTATTTCCGTTCCGAAGCACATTTAGTAATAAAATAAGTTTAATATCTTATTTCCTGCTACTGTTGGTCCTTGCTTCGCTGATGGATAACACATCCTTTTGCATCGTCTTCATTAGTTCTGCTTCCAGTAGTAGTAGTAGAAGAAGAAGAAGAGTATCAGTAGTAGCAGAAGAAGAAGAAGAAGAACTAGTAGAAGAAGAAGAAAACAGTAGATATGATAGAAGTTGTACTCGTAGTACTATTACTAAAAAGCATTGGTACTCGTATTACTAGAAGGAAGCGTAGAAATAATAGAAGTCAATAGGAAAGAGAAATAATAGAACTTTAGCTGCTCAGGTGGTAGTAACAAATATTTATTATTTGGCTACGATCATAAAGAGATGGTTAGAAAAACAGCCACCCGTGTACAACGACACTGGATTTCACGAAGTATTAATTTTTGTTCAATGTGGACACTGTTCACAAATAGTCTTATTTCAGTAAGTAAATTAACTACCGTCATCAGGGAACTATTTAATTGAATATTAGCTCAACTTACAATAATCGCATATAGTTTTCCTTGTGTTCATGATGCAATGGATAATCTCAATCATAAGGTATCATTCGTTGTGCGTCTTGAGTGTTACAAGTTGTTTTAAGTTTGCGATACCTTGAATAGAACCTTCTTACTGTTACTTGATGGAATATTTCCTGCTATCTTCTCAGAAGTTCCTTTCCTGGTTTTGATACTTAACTCTCATTACAAGAGAGCTAGCGACTGCGTTTATAACAATTCCTTCACCAGACGATACTAGGACGAATAGCATTATCTACTCTTGTAGGCGTCAAGAATAGAGAAGCTGGTAATGTACTTGATCCAAACATTTTCATTTACTCATCACGATCGTGAATGATCATCCAATCAACCACCGCAACGAGGCTGCATTAATGTGACAAGCGATCTGCAGTCATTTGTCGTATGTCCGAGCTGGAAACTCAAACAGTAATCGCTGCAAGTGGGCTATTTTACTTCAAGAAACCATTCTTCAACTATTCGTTTATAGCACAGAAATAAAAATTGTTGAACATGTTTACACAGAAGTCTCCGTTAGCAATTGGTCAAAGAACCACCCACAAGTACCTCTTTTTGATTTACACTGTGATAATCAATAACATAGATCTAATGCATCCAGTGTCCATGCTTATATGATAATATCCCTTGCTAGGAAACCTTTATTATATTGGAAGACAAGATCTGTCACTTCTTGCCTCTTTAGTGTGTCGTTAATATTCTTCCCTTCTTCTAATGCTCTCTCACATACTAAGACCCACATACCCCTCATGCATTTTTGTTCTCGTGACGTTAGGGCTTGTTTTCCTGGTAGGTGCGATATTCATTTTCATGTTGGTCATTAACTATTAGTAGTGGCTAGGTAGTAATAGTAGCAGCAGGGGAATCCAGTAACTGTAGAGGCAAGAAAAGAAGAAATAGTAGTAGTAGCAACAGGAAAATAGTTGTAGTAGTAGTAGAAGAAGAAATAAGCCTACTATTGCTGTTAACTAATTAGCAATAATAGGCTCAATAGTACTAGAAGAGAAAGCAGAATTGGAAATGTAATATAAAATTATACCTCTGGTACATATAGTATTAGAGAGAAGAGAAGATTTAGAAGAATGAGAAGAAGGAATAGGAGAAATTTGAAGAAGTGGCAGTTGTAGGTTCGGTACTTTTTTAAACAAAAATATAAATATAGAAAGTACAATATTTCAACCAATCCACTATTACAATCAGTCTTCATCTATCGTGTTTGGGAGATAATTCGTAACGATCTTCTGCTGGCTCTTACTCTATGATTACCAAACATTAAGTTTGATCATTGAGAAAAATAATATGTGTGCTCGAAGAAAAATTCCTTCGATCCCATTTATGAAGGATTGTAGCCCAGAATTTTCAACAGAATTGGGCACAGGTTCAGCAACAATTACTGGTTCTATACCTGGATGTTATTGTAGTAGCCAACATGTTGACCCAATGCATCTGCCTGTCTATAAGTTCTTCACTCCTGGAACTCTTCGAGCATCTCGAAGCAGCAACATACGCACCAAACATTTAAACAGCAATTACCATTACTGACGTAGATTTGAAATGATAGAAATGCTTCATTAGACAGAGGCGATGATAATTTCTTTCCCTAGAAGAAAATTGTTTAATTAAATATGTATTTTATTCGAGTTCAACAAGCACGTATGGAATAATCCTATCACAAGTATTAGCAGTACTCGAAATGAAAATTTAGAGGTGAAGGTACCCGGTATAAGAAGAAAAACAACAAGAAGTACCGGTATATCATACCGCGTATACCCTCTCATTTCGTGCATTGAATAGGCATAGCTTCTCGGCGATAACTCTTCCGGAGGAGGAGAGGGTGTAGGTAGTAGCCACGATCTTATTCTAGGCAACATGGCTACTGAATTAGAGTAGTCGGGCACACAATTCGAACCTGTATATTTCCGCAATGGTGAGCCGAAGTGCTCGATTTTTAAAATAATTAGCTGTGCTTTTATTTTAACATAAAACTCTATGGGTCGATTGCAAAGACACAATTCAGTCTTAGTCGAAGTTAGGCCTAGGTTTAAACGTCAGTTTCTTTGCAAGAAGAGGGTCTTTAGCTTAAACTAGGGTTTAAGTTTAGGCCAAAGTTCAAGAGAAATAAACCAGCTCTTTAGGTGGTTTAAACCAAGTCTCGGATTTTCTTACTCAAAGTTTTAAGACAGAAAGCAATAAATACAAAATTACACATAATTCCTTAATGAAAGAATTGATGTATAATTCGGTATAATACACTTCAATAAGTTTAAACAACAAAAACATGTTTTTCAGGAACATAAATGACTCAAATAAATGGCATGTACACTTTTAATGTGCACACTGTTGCCAGATCCCAAGCTTTAAAAATCTCACGAAACTAGTAAAAATATTCCATTTTGCTCCCTAATGTCCCACCAAAGTTTTCCAATACATTTTTCTATTTAAGTGCATATAAATATAAAAGTTATATTACGGTGTCACTTCACGGAAATGAGTTCAGCTGTTTGACTTTATAAGCGTATATTCTACAGGTAAAACACGAAACAAAGTAACAATTCCTTATTACCACATGCGAAATAAGCAGCCTTGCACAATTTAAAAATAGTTTAATATTTTAACTGAAAAGTAAAATGTTTTACTTATCCATATACATTTTTGTACTGTTACTTGCATTTAGTTACATGCAACACGTGCTGATGAAACAATTAAATTGCTAGCATATCAGTTTTCAGATGACACAACAAATTTATGTTGATACTGTGAACTTCCAAATGTTTGCTTTCCACTTCAAAATGGGTACAATTTATGTATCTAACTTCGAATGCAGATACTTTAAAGATTCAGCTCCAATCTTGTTTCTCTCTCTGTTCCACCCTCTCTCTTTCTCTCGTGTCAATATCGCTAACAATAGAGAATATTGCCTCTCGTTCTCCATTTAAATGTGGAAATCAAAGCACATGATTACCAAGTTTAATAGCTTATAGGAAACTGATCAAACCATCACAATTATTTATTGATACGAAAGGACTTTCTTTAGGACTACAAGGATATTTAGACAGTTACATCATCTCATTCTATGGGATCAAAATAGCTAATAGATATTAACATGAGATGATACATCTGTTAATTCGAGATACTTATTCTTTAGATAATATTAAAGATAATCATTGAAATGTATTTTAAAAAATGAGGGTACTTCCGTTTATCTTAAAATGAAAGCTGGCTTAAAAGACAGTGTAATTAAAGCACGTTGACTTACTGAAGAAATTACAATTATTATTAGCTTCTCGGTCTTTGGCCCCTTGGCTACTCTTTCTAATAAGGATAGTCCTTTCAATCTTTCTGGCTAATTCCATCTAAAGAGTAGTTGTCCTTTTCCTCCACGTGGTGGGGCTGAACACAGACAGGCTAGGCTGTTAGTCAACCGGTTAGCAGTTTATTAACTGTGTGTTGCAATCGGGCTCTGTCTAGTCCTCTGTTTAGTCCAATTTTCTATCTGACTCTCGCCTGTGGTTTACGAAGGGTCGAATGGTCTGGTCTTTTTGAACAAGATCCTCTGGCTGTCTGAGAAGCGATTGTTGTGTCCTGTGTAATCTATTTGTTTGTTTGTCTTATTTTTAATTTTGTAAGACTATAACTTTCTATAGGGTTGGAATAGTAAGGTCATTGATTTGTTAATTTTAATGATATAAATATAGTAGTGTTTTGTAATCTTAAGTGTTATATTTTATGTCTCTAACTGTCTTTGCACTATAACTCATGCATGTATATTACATACTCTTTGTTTTTTTGTTCTCTTGACTGTGGATTTAGCAAATCTAATTATGGCACCAAACTCTGACAATTGTCCGGTTTGTAACCAAACTATATATGGGCGACAAAAATCGATTAGATGTAATAATTGTCTATTTAAATATCATCTCTCATGTTTAGAATATAATAATGAAGAATAAATACTTCAGAAATCCTCTTATAAATGTGCAAATTGTCAAAATAAATCTAAAATTGGATGTGATGCAACTTCAATAGGATCTCCGAGCTCTAGTGACAGAAACATGAGTTTGAACAATGCAGGACGAGATGATATTGACTCAGTAAATGAAAAGGAAAAATTACTTAAATAATTCTAGCTCAGAACTGTATCATATTGTACAAAACGGGTTTGGAAAGCTTGACTTGTTGAATGAATGACAGGAACTAAATTTATTGAAATTAGAAAATTCTAAATTAAGAGAATTACTTTCAAAAAGGAAAAGTTGCAAATGTGCCAACAGTGTAAGTCGAATGTTGAAAACCAATCATTTCAAGTGACTAAACCACCAATGGACCAGGAATTTGTACTGAATGATCAAGATAAACTTAACCATGAAGAACAAAATCAAGATGACCTAGCCAAGTGGAAAGATGTGGTGTCTAGGAAAATGGTAAAAATGAACAATAAAATCAACAAAAGACCAATCATAAGTAGTGTATTAAGTGAAACAGAGAAAAAAACAAAGAAAACTAGCTTGTGGTAAAAATCGATCGAAAACTGACTTGGTCAGAAGTAGAAGAAGATCATTATTTGTTACCAGATTCAGCCCTACTGTATCCGAGGAAATGGTGGAAGCCATAGTTAGGGAACAACAAATCAACTATATAAAATGTACTAAAATCAAAACTGAATATGATTTCTGTACATCATTTAACGTAGAAGTTCATGAAACTGACTTTCAATTGATATATAATCCAGACATTTGGTCTAGTGGGATCATGATTCGTCCTTTCTATGGTAAACTAAAGAACTCATCCAACCTAGAAACATCTGAAGCTACGAGTAATAATAAGTGATGGGCAGTCTAAAATTATGGTATCAAAACGTTCATGGACTTAGAACTAAGAGTTATAATTTTTTCTTATCGATATCTGACTGCTTATATGAAGTCATCTTAGTGAGTGGAACTTGGTTTTCAGATCTACAGAATAATAATGATTATTTCCCTACATCTTATGCAATATTCAGGGCTGATAGGAATTATACTAACAGTGAAACTGATCGTGGTGGTGGTGTTTTAATTGCGGCCAGAACTGACATTGTAGTGATAAGAAGAACAGATTTAGAGACAATTGAAGAATGTGTATGGATTGAAGTTCAACGCTCCAAGAACAAAAACATACTTATATCTTGTGTATATTTTACTCCTAACTCGGCTATAGAAAATATTCAGACAATGAATCCTTATAAATATGATATCTTAATAGTACGTGACTAATATTTCAAACGTCAGCTGGAAAGAAAGAGAGTTCAAAGATGATATTCATTACTTTTCTAAAATTAGAGCAAGATACTTGTTTGATTTTTTGGATGAAACAAACATGCAGGAAGATACATATTGTACTGATCGTGATCTGATATTTTTTATGTTACTATAAATAAGTAATTTGTTCCTATGACAAAACCTGATAAGTATCATGA
This sequence comes from Lepisma saccharinum, assembly GCA_022664845.1. Taxonomy (NCBI): domain Eukaryota; kingdom Metazoa; phylum Arthropoda; class Insecta; order Zygentoma; family Lepismatidae; genus Lepisma; species Lepisma saccharinum. The sequence continues at coordinate 6,958 of JAGDQP010029727.1, read as the reverse complement.
TCCCATTGAAATTGAAATTCTTTCTTCTAATGTGTTGGATGATGTAAGAATAAAATACCACAAACAATACAAAAGAACAAATTACACATGTATTGTGTATGGTAATTATTATACTGTGTTTTCTTGTTTGCGTAGGCATTCCAAGTTATTATTGAGACGTGATAAGCAGAGGTATTTGGATAAAATCCAGAATGAGCTAAAAATGATTCGACCAAGTTTTGGAAATATCTGGGTAAATTTACCAAAAAATCTAATGATCCAGTTGGAATATTAGTTGAAGGTAAACTTACTAGTGATAAGAATAAATTAGCAAATTGTTTTGGCAAACTTTCCGAGTCAATTTACCAACCTACTCAAAATGATAATGATAATGCCAATAGTGAACAATATTCGAACTTGAATCTAAGTTGTAATAACATAAATTTTTCAGTAATTACTGTTAGTGATGTCCTGAATACAATAAAACCCCTACGAATAAAAACAAATCGTTGGGACTAGATGGAATTCCTATATTTGTAATGAAAGGAATAAGTGAAATAATTTCACCTGTGTTAGAATTGTTTTTCAATTGGAGCATAATAGTAAGAATTTTTCCTAAGACCTAGAAAGTATCTTTAGTGTGTCCTATTCCTAAAAAAGATGGTAAGATTAAAGATTATAGACAAATTTCAATAATTAATGTTATTCCTAAGATATTTGAAAAATTGTTTATAAATTTGTCTATAACCAAGTTCAACATTTAATTTCTCCATCTCAATTTGGTTTTGTGCAAAAGTGTTCTACTACTCCTAATTTGGCAACTATGATGGCAAAGGTTTGCCCACTAGTCCAGCAGAAAGGAAAGGTGAATGTTGTCTACTTGGGCTTTCAGAAAGTTTATGACAAGATTTCACATTGGTGACTTTTAAGTACGCTGCACAGTTTTGATCTTTCCAATCAATTGATTGCTTGATTTCAGGCTTACATTTCTGAAATAAAATTCATGGTCAGATACAGTGGTCAGTCTTCTGTTTACAAGGTTTCATCAGGTGTCCCTCAGGGTTCTAACTTGGGACCGTTGTTGTTTGTAATGTTTGTAAACGATCTTTCAATACAATTTGATTCTGAAGCATTATTATTTACAGACGATGTTAAACTGTTTAAAATAAGTGAAAATAATAACGACCACCTAGTTCTGCAAGATGATTTGAATAAAGCTCTTTTTTGGTCTAAGCAGAATCTTATGCCCTTGAATTTATACCAATTTTTCCATTTAACCTTACACTATCAATAACCAACTAATAAATACGAAATCAGAAGTAAAGGATCTTGGTGTTTATATAGATTCCAAGCTTATTTTTTCTAAACATATCGAAGTAATATCTAAAGCATGTAGTATCGAAGTAATTTAAGTTTAGTAAAATGAATATCTCGTGATTTCAATAATATAAATATCTGTAAAATACTTTTTGTGCCCTAGTGAGATGGCATCTACAATATGGAAGTGTTGTATGAAATAACACAAATAGGAAAAATATACAGAATCGAAGATATCCAAAACAAATTTTTGACTTGGTTACGTTGGAAATTCAAGTATGTATATCAATACCACACTAATGAAAAATTTAGAAAAGAACTAGGCTTATTAAAACTCAAAGATCGCAGGATGATCTCACAAGTAAAGTACCCGAAGTGAGGACTCGAGTTGCTCATCAAGTGATACCTTAAATTCAAGCTAGTGACGAGTATAGTACACCTGTGAAATCCTAGCTGCAGAGCTCCAGAAATAAAAAGGTTATGGCGGGTCAAAGTTCAAAGAGAAAGCGAATTGTATTGAAACAAGTCACAACGAAAGACAGAACAAAAGTCAGAAGGACATGGGTTTGAATTGAAATGCGATTCATTTGAAGGAAAGAGGCACTTACAAAGTACTAAACATTGATACAATCAATATGTTAAGTCGTCAATGAAGGCGTGTGATAAGCAGATACTTTGCTCACAATGAGCACACTTCACAAAAGAGATGTTCTCACATGAGGTCTTGTAACACTCGTCACGTATATTAGAATCAAAACAATAATCCAATGGAGAAATCCAGGGCTCGGGCTCCTCATCCAAGTAGCCGCTTTTCTAAAACGCAAACCTGATCATGTTGCGAAATCGTGAGGCGCTGAATTGGAAGAGAGTGAAGGACTGCATTCGTAAAATGTTATCCCGATGCCAGAGATTAATGTCCGAGGAAGCGATAACCGTGTCAGTAATGAACCTGATAAATGATTTATATGGACGGAAGAAGTAAACATCAAGTGGTTGGATGAAACCAGTGCAACCACCAGGAATTAAACGTTTGAACAGTGTTATATGATTAGGGCATAATTCATTTGATACGTTATCATCCTTATTTGCACTCCATGAATCCAGCAAAAGCAAGACTTTATCACGATCGGCAGGCAGGCTATTCCAGAATACAGAATAAAACTCTTTTAAATCACTTTTGTTCATGTTTGCAGTCTTTCCTGGATGGGACACTATGTTATCGGGATCTTTTTGCTTGTTTTCTGGAAATTGACCACTGGATTCGGATACAAGAACGTACATCGGGATATCAGGCAGAGAGAGGGATATCATTCTACACATTACATTAATTGGGAGCAACTTGCGACGTATTACCATCGGGATAATCAGCAAAACATGGACATCACAAGCAGCTAAATTCGCTTTCTATTTGAATTTTGACCCGCCATAACCTTTTTATTACTGGAGCTCTGCAGCTAGGATTTCACAGGTGTACTATACTCGTCACTAGCTTGAATTTAAGGTATCACTTGATGAGCAACTCGAGTCCTCACTTCGGGTACTTTACTTGTCAGATATAAATTTATTTTATTCTATTTTGCTTGGTTCTCATGGTATGGTCAAATTAATTTCTTTAAAAGTTCCTGAACATAACACAAGGAAATATTTCCTTTTTCTACCAATTAAATATGAATTGTCTCCAATCCAGACGAGTGCCAATATTGTTAATAAAATATATGACAAGATAGATATTTTTAGAGACAAACTACCAAATTTGATCAAAGAAATTAGAATTGCATTAGAGGGTTAAATTGATTTGGAAGCAATTAAGTAATATTGTTAATAAACTAAATGTTTGGTATCAAAACCAATGTATGTGTGTTACACACTCAAAGTGAAATGTATTAAAATGTAATCAACCACAAGAAAATGGTATGAGTATTATATATTTCTTTGATTTTGTTTTCTTTCTTCAAGTATTACTACTAAGATTTCTTTTATTATACTTTACATAGTATGTTTTCTTTGTGTTTTAGATGTTTGTAAACTTATATGTAATCATCATATCATTATTGTCAATTTTATGTATGTAATCATTATCATACTGATAATGTATCGGGAGACATTATTTGGATTTTGTCTGTATTGTCTATATGCCTAATAAATTAAGTCAAATCAAATTAAATTATTATTATTATTAAATTTAATGGAATTGTACTTTAAGGTCATCAGGAAAATTTGGCTCAGACCGAATGGAAGATGTGATAATTGGTGAAATGAAGAAAGTGGGAGGAAACGCTACAGCCCCGAGAAAATCCACGCACACGGTGCTTGTCCACCACAAAGCCCACATGACACGAGCCGTGATCGGACTAGGCACCCCATTCACCAGAGATGAGCGCTCAACCAATTATATACCGCGGCCCCTATTTTTTATTATTATTATTGTTATCTCTCTGGCTTAAGAAAGTCGCAAGTTCATCGCCGCAGTAACAACCATTCGCCAACTGATATACATTTTCTCCTTCACAACAAGAAACAAAGTTACTAAGGTCTATGAAAATAAGTTTTTTAAATCTCGTTGAAATAACTTGATGTAAGTTTATGTAATCTACTTAGCTTAAAGCATTAAAATTATTTTAGACAGAGAAGGTGGACTAATTTGTAATTGTACAACATTTAAATTACTTACTCATTCGGAGTTTATGAACTAGTACTTTATAAGTACTTGGAATTCCGTTTGTAGAAATTACTAATAAGTAAGAGAGCTGTCGGTGCGTCGCGCGCGTCTCTTTAATGAATCACCACCATTTGTAGATAATTTTAATTGAGCAGGAGTATATGTGCTTATAGAGTCCTATAAGAAAAGTAATAACGATTTCCGATTTCAGTGTTTTGGTGCAAAAAATAAAACCCTTAAAATAAACGTTTAAGAAATCAATTTACAAACACACATTAACACCCCTCTGATTCTTTACCCTCTTATTCCTTCAGGAAATCCCTTACCTGCTCCTAGTAACCTTGGTGTTTTCTCCGACCCATCTAGTCATTTTCCCGCCTCCACAACCTGGACACACTGTCATCTTGCATCTGTTGACAATATAGCGTTTCCTTAACACCAGTCCCGCACCTGTCCATTTTCTTTCCTACCAGCTGAAAACTCATTTGTGAAGCTTACAACTTTTCTATTGTGTGTGTGAAGTTATTGTACACCTGTCTCAAGAATCTACCATGTATCCTTTTTTCTACCTTCTTTACCATTATATATATATATATATAGATAGATAGATAGATAGATTAGATAGATAGATAGATAGATAGATACCCTATATGTATGCTTTGTACAGTTGTGCAATATATATGACTAGCTAACTGTTTTCCTCACGAATCCAATCACATTATTTGCCCAAAAACAAAGTTATGTTGATTACCGCACAAACTGTGTATTACTGTTTTCTACAAACTTCTATTCCTTATAAGAAATTGTAAGCTCAATAGATACCACGGAGGAGGTGGTAGTGAAAGTGACAGTTACGTCCAGGGACAATACCAAACAAAGCGAACTGTGGATTTGTAAATCTTTAGCAAATTATGTATTTTCGACTATTTTAGTAACTAATGATTTCGGCCCGTCTCGATTGCATTAGCTGTTAGGTATCTGAAATCCACAAACATCCATGCACCAGCTGGCGTAAGATCCAGAACTTTGGAGATGCTGGCCTGACGCCTCATACCACACGGCAACATTCGACATTGTCGATTCGACCAGGATTTTCTGCTTGTGGGGTGTAAAGTCAAAATTGGGAGTGTGTTATTGGAATTTCGCACGGTTTCTATCGACTTTTGAACGTAACAAACTTTAAGTTGGGATGTACTCGAGAATTTGGGGGTGACACCTCCCACATGGGGTTCGGCAGAATCACTGTACATAATATACACTCTCGGTAATGTTTGTATTGACTCTCTGCACATAATGTATAAGGGCGTGTACAAGTATATTTTCGTAGAGCACTAACAGATGAACAAATTCGTTAATGGGTATTTAAGTTACGCGGAGGATAACTCATAATATATGAGTTTGTAATGTTAAAAATGGACTCGTAAGTAAATTTCCTCATTTAATAGTGTTTTATAATGTGGCGTTTATAATATGCACTATTGTACATTATTCACAACGGGTGAACGAATATAAGTAGAGCCTACGCAATTTCGGAAAGTCTTTGAGAGCATGTTATGCAAAGCTTGGTTGCGAATCTACTTCTGTAACGTGACACAACAAAAGCATAGTGAGGGACTGAGTAGCGGACGGTATAAACATTCACCAACTCGAAACAACAAAATCGGGCGGGTAGCAGAGGAAGGTGTTGTGAGGAACCGTGGAAGACAATTTTTGAACCACCGCGCCAGGCCTGGAGATGTTAGCCTTCACAGCAGACGACATTGAATGACTACAGCGCACATACTTGCGCGTATCTTACTTTTCCCTCGGTTTGTCCCTCGAACATAGGCTCGCTGACTTCTACTAGCAGCCGGGCCCAGAAACTTTACGAAAATGCGTTGTCTATACATCAAAACTGAAGCTTCGCTATCAGGTTTCTGCTATATCCCCCCTCCAAAGGAGGGTGCCACCCACAAATTCTTGAGCACACCTCCCCATTAAAAAATGTTAACTGTTTAAAATGGATAGAAAATTTCAAACTCTACTTGCATCTCCTAAATATAATTCTGGGAGATAACCTGTTCGCTGTTGCCCCTGCTCGCATAAAGGTGTTAAAATTAATATATGAATAAAATCGCATTATCATAGCCCCTACTGCTAGAGTGCTAGGTAATCATTGAGCGCATGTCGCTGTGTACAACCCTTTTCCATATACTAAAAAAAGTGGGGGGGGGTGGAGAATAGAGAACATTACCGGTAATACACAATTTGTGTACGGAGAAAATCGAGCTTTCGTAATCACAGTTCATGTTTCCGGGTGAATTTTGCCTTTGCCCTTGTAATCTCGACTCAAAATTTCATCAAAGTTACATTACAACCAGAGCATTTCGTTTTCTCAATTCTTTAAAAGATTTTAGAATCCAAGTTGAGTATTCAGAAGCTGGAAAGGATTCTTGAAATGTTTTTCTGCATGATTCGAACGAGATAATTAAACGTTAATACAATAAGAAAATATTTGAAAGAAAATTGTAAATAAACCTTCGTTCCTGCCATGCTATTGTTATGTAAAAATAAACGAGAAGCGGAAAGCGAAGGTGGGGAGCGTTTGTGCTGCTACATACAAATACCTCACTAAACAAACCCCATTAAGATACCGCCACTACGATCGACCTTAATGCATATGCCGTATTCCTTGCTGCTGAACCAGCTAATATCTGCTAGTATCGAAAGCCAATTGAAATATCTGCAGTTAGGGAAATATCTTGAGTTTAGGCCATATCAGTAATTAATTAACTGGTCAGTTGAGACCAAACGTAATTAATTAACTGAGGGACTTTTCCACATACACAAAGTTTGATGATGGTGATTGTAGATCAGTTGGTAGATGATCGACAACTGGAAGATCTGGGATCGATTCGCGTTGATTGCAACGAAAAAATCTTCCAGACCTTTTGCAGCATGCTACCACACAGAATGATATATGTGAAGAAAATTGTTGTCTTCTATACTTCCTACGTTTGCCAA